>PVIH01017795.1:27500-40661 GCA_004025045.1 Sigmodon hispidus | reverse complement strand
CCCACCCCAGGCTGACCAGGCCCCTCCTCTAGAAGTGATGAGCTCACCCCAGGCTGACCAGGCCCCTCCTCTAGAAGCGGTAATCTCACCCCAGGCTGACCAGGTCCCTCCTCCAGAAGTGATGAGCCCACCCCAGGCTGACCAGGCTCCTCCTCCAGAAGTGATAAACCCACCTGTGACGAAGTCCACGGTGAATGCACCTCTAAAACCCAGGGACCAAGGGCATCTACCTTTAACTGTTGAAGCAGACCCCAGGATCCACACAAGCTAATATAACCTACCCACAGCCCACTGCTGGCTGGAATGCTATTTTTTGAGGGTTTTTTTGTTTTGTGTTTTTTGTTTTTTCCTGAGTTCTTCTTTCTCAACCCCAGTGAGATAACTAGGATTTCAAATTCCTTTCCTGTAACTCTCAGCTCTACAATTTGGGGAGGGGGTCAGGATGTGTGTCTTAGATTGTTCCCTGAGTTGTCTTAAGGCTAACTGCAGGCTGGAGGGACGACCCTGGGTTCCCGGCCCTCTCCTTGTCTTTGGGACATCTCCTCCCCTGCATACGGTTCAAATAAAGAGTCACCTCTCTGTCTGTCCTCAGTCAGTGTCCAGTGCCGAGGGAAGTGGGAGAAGGCCGCTCTTTGTGGGTTTACATGGAACTCAGTTTTATTTTACAACCTGGGGTCCTACACAACAAGCATTCAAAGCAAATACTCTAGGGGCGCTGAAACTGGCCAAACAATGGAGAAGAAATTCAAGGCCTCTGAAAGACACAATTCAGTGAGAGGGTTAGGGTGTGGTGTGAGGGGGAAGGAAGGGCCTGGGCAAGGGGAGCTGAAGCCTGGCCTCTCAGCTTTGAGAGGAGAGAGAGCCGACTTCCAGAATTTTCCGAGTCTGAGGGAGGAGGGGCACCTTGGTCATCTGGCTTTGCACAGCCTCCCCTCACACCCTGTTATCTCTTGTCCTGGGCAGAGGAGGAGCCAGCAGTATATTTAGTGTCTGTCCTAGCCCCTTATCTCAGTGTCCTCAGTGAGGTTTGAGCAGCCTAGAAGGGACGGAGCCTCTAGAGACCTCCAAGGTCACTGGGGACGCTCCTCCAGGACCCTCCAAGAATCTCTGATCCCTTTCTCTACCTCAAGGGATCAGCATGGCTGAGTAAGTGAATCTTGGTAATCAGGGACTAGAGTCCCTAAGGAACAGCCAGAGGAGCAATCGGGTCTTCAGGGGCCATTCCAGGGCACAGCTTGGTTGGGTACTTGGCCTGAGGTGGTAGAATGAATGCAAAGGTGGTTGGATTTCTGGGTGGAAATGAGACAAGCATTTGAGAATGAGACTTCCTGGGATCCGAGGGAGTGAAAGCTAGTAGCTCCAACCTCTTGGTCAGGGGGACCTTGTCATTGATTGTCTCTTCACGGTTTCTCTCCCTTCAGGAGCAGCGATGCGGTGAGCGTTGTGAGCTAAGAGATGGAGTAGGGGAACCCTCGGCCTAGAGCGCACGCTGCAGAGGAGGGGGGGGGGAACCGGAGGTTGGGTGGCTGCCAATATAGGTAAGGGAACCGGGAAGAACCGAGTGGGAAGGTATGGGTAGTGACTGTAGTCTTCTCCACCTCCAGCCCGCACCGGCTCCTGTCCGACGCCGCTCCTCTGCCAACTACCGAGCCTATGCCACCGAGCCACACGCCAAGGTGACAAGGGGGTCCTAGAGGGCGGGGCCACCGCTGGGCGGGGCTTCTGGGTTCAGAATCCTCAGGGATCCAGGGAAGAACTGCACCAAGGCCTTGATATGGGTGGCGGCACTTCGATGATGGGTGGAGCCCAACTAGTGGGGCAGAATTTCGGAAAGGTGCAGGCTGGGCTTGGTGACAGCAGCCTGTGAGTGGAAGTCCGCTGCCCACAGCAAGGCTTAGGCAATAGGACGGGGAGCAGCGGACAAACAGGCACTGTGTGGCTCTAGGCAGAAGCGCAAGCTTCCGGTGTAACTGAGCGTTCTCGTTGAAGAATGGGGGGGCCCAAATGTGCGTGTACTTAAGAGGGAGGTGGTGCCTTGCAGCCCCGCCCAGTGTCCACTTTGGGACCTCTCACTGACCTTTCTCCATGTCATCCTGGCAGAAAAAGTCTAAGATCTCCGCTTCGAGGAAACTTCAGTTGAAGGTGATGATGTGCTCGGAGGGGCAGGACCTTGGTGGGCGGAGCTTTTATGGGAGTGGTTTCATTTGGAGTGAGTCATTACCCTCCCCCCACATATACATACACACACACACACACCACTCACACACACATGCATGCACGCGCACGCGCGCAGTAACGAGACAGCGCTTTTAAGTAAAAGACATCAACTTCTGTAGAAGGAAAGATTTTTTAAAAATGATTTATTTATTTATTATATATGCAGTGTTCTGCCTGCATGTCAGAAGAGGGCGCCAGATCTCATTACAGATAGTTGGGAATTGAACTCAGGACCTCTGGAAGAGCAGCCAGTGCTCTTAACCTCTGAGTCATTTCTCCAGTCCCAGAGGGAAATTTTCTATTCCTATGCTTTTGGGGACACTGTTGTCTACTTCAACCCCTTTGCAGACTCTGATGCTGCAGATTGCGAAGCAGGAGCTGGAGCGTGAGGCAGAGGAGCGGCGTGGAGAGAAAGGGCGTGTTCTGAGCGCTCGTTGTCAGCCTTTGGAGTTGGATGGGCTGGGCTTTGAAGAGCTTCAGGTACCAGCTCACAAAGTAGGGGATTCCTGCCAAGCCTGGGTCTCTGGTCTGGCAAACCTTGGATATCAGGAGCGCAGCCTCCCCGTTCTGCTCGGGACATGCAGTCCATATGCCAAGCAATACACACAGCCCTACAACATCAAAACCCAGTGCATTTCTCCAGCTCCAGGCATTACCTGCCAAATCTCGGGATTCTTGGTTCCCAGCCACATTTCTTTAGGTTCCCTGGAGCCCAGATTCCAATGTTGCTTCCTTTCAGTCCCTCCTCCCTCAGGCTCAGAACTTCTGTCTCAACCTCAGGGATCCAGAGCCCAGGCCTTCTCCCTCAGACCCAGGGATCTAGATCCAAGGCCTCCTCCCTCAGACCAGGGAATTCAGTCTCCAGTCTCCCATTCAACAAATGCATTTCTTCATCAGGACTTATGCCGGCAGCTTCATGCTCGAGTGGACAAAGTGGATGAAGAGAGATATGATGTGGAAGCAAAAGTCACCAAGAATATCACCGAGGTGGGAATCTTGAGAAAGTCTGGGCACCTTCATGACCTCGGGTCTGTGGCCTCAGGCTGGATGCTTGATAGAACTGGTGGTGTGCTTATACCATGGCAAAGGAAGTTGGTTTAGCAGAGAGACAGCACACGTAAAGTAAAGCGTGGGTGGTACAAACAGGTCTGTGGAGAAGTGTGAGCGGAGCACTGAGTAGTAGTAAAGAGTTGAGTCCTGGATCAAGAAGTCATGATCTGTATATTACTGGGCCGTGCTGTGTTAGAAGCTTTGACGGATGGGGCCAGGGAACATCCAGAAGAGCATGCAGTTGAGGGCTTTAACCCGGAGACAAAGCTAGAAGAGAGGCAGAAGCGTAGATACCGATCTACCCAAGATAGGGATAAGAGGGAATTGTGGGTTAGAAGAGTCACGCGGGAAAAAAAGCAGAGGTAAGGAGGTCTTAATGCCCCATATGGTCACCCCCAGATCGCAGATCTGACCCAGAAGATCTATGACCTGCGTGGCAAGTTTAAGCGGCCCACCCTGCGGAGAGTGAGGATCTCTGCAGATGCCATGATGCAGGCACTGCTGGGGACCCGGGCCAAGGAGTCCTTGGACCTGAGGGCCCACCTCAAGCAGGTGAAGAAGGAAGACATTGAGAAGGTGAGTGTGGGCGAGGAAAGAGAGGATACTGAGAGAGTCTGAGCAGCCACAACCATAAAGTCCAGTAGGAGAGATGGGCTTGGAGTTCTCGCGAGAAGCAGCTAATGAAGGGAGCTCAGGAAGTTGAAACGGAAGACAGAGCATCAGGGAGAAAAATCAGGAAGGTGCAGCAAGTACCCAGAGACTGGATGCACAGGGGAGGGTGTAGATGGAGGAGAATAGAGATACAAGGGTGTGACTAAAAGTGCATAGAAGAGAACGGAGGTGCATGGAAGCTGGCCAGGTTGTCGGAGGGACCAACAAGTGCTCTAGAACCAGATTTTCGGACAGGCAGACGCATAGAGTGGTCTAGCAAGCGAGGGCAGACAGAGGATTTTTAGCGGATAGATACCAGACAGAATTCTTAACCTCGAACTTTTCACTTCTAGGAAAACCGGGAAGTGGGAGACTGGCGCAAGAACATTGATGCGCTAAGCGGAATGGAAGGCCGCAAGAAAAAGTTTGAGGGCTGAGCCTTTGGCTCCCACCCTTTGCGCTGAGGTTGTCCCCGCGGAATAAACCTCCTTAAACTGGAAACGTGTGTCTGTGTGTGTCTGCTATCCTGGAGTTTAGGGATGTGAAAGATGAAGTGGTGAGGGTTGGTGGCTCCCAAAGCCATATGGGGGCGCGGTCACTCAAGTTTCTAACACGGGTTTCTAACACGAGGTAGTTCCCTCTGCAGAGGGCATAGAACATGCTAAGTCCAAAGAAAGATGTGCTTTCAGGTCCCAGAGGTGGCTCTGAGGTTAGGAGCACTGGCTGTTTTTTCCAGAAGACTTAGGTTTGATTCCCAACACCCACATAGCAGCTTAAAATTATCCATAATTTTAGCTCTAAGGGATCCTATGCCTTCTGGCTTCTGCTCATATAAGTACACTATCCATACATTTTTAAATTAAAAATAAAAAATTTAAAGTGCCTACAACAACCAGAAAGAAAGAAAGAAAGAAAGAAAGAGACATTCACAGTGAGGCAGACAGATGATGGAGAGAGACCCTGTAGAAGACAGAAATAGAAAAATAAGCCAGGCTGGATGGCGCATACCTTTAATTCCAACATTTGGGAGGCAGACATCCCCAGGAACACACAAGGACAAAAACACGAAGAAACTGTGTTAACCCCAGCATTGGAGAGGTAGAGGGCTGAAGGATGAGGAGTTCAAGGTATCTTTAGTTACATAAATAAGTTTGATGTTGGCATGGGCTACATGAGACCTTAAATCTTTCATCACCAACCGCCCCCGCCCCGCGGGCCCCCCTTCCCCCCAAAAAAAAACCCTGCAGAATTTCACGGTAGTCCAGACAGGAGAGAGAGAGAGAGAGAGAGAGAGAGAGAGAGAGAGAGAGAGAGAGAGAGAGAGAGAAAGATATCAAATTCAAGAAGGAAAGACAGAGCCCTGAACACCCACACAAACCTCACAGACAGAGAGCATGTGGGACAAAGAAGCAGAGAAACTTGCTTCCGGGCACTGGATTCCCTAGAGTTCAAGGTCATGGCTTGGCTGAGCAAGGGGCCAGAGGATACTAAAAAAGATCTGTGTCAGATGGAGAGGGGAGGGGCTGGGGGGTGAGGGCTCTCTAGCCTGACATCCCACACCCTCTCTCCTCCCCACACCTGCTTCCCGGCTTTAGCTGTCTGTTGTCACCATGGTGGAATCCTGGTGGCGGACAAAGGAGTGGGGGGTGGGGAGGGGAGACAGTTGGACAGAGACAGAGAGGGGGAGAGGTGAAGAAATAGAAAGAGAGAGAGAGAGAGGAGAGAGAGAGAGAGAGAGAGAGAGAGAGAGAGAGAGAGAGAGAGAGAATATGCAGATGCAAGCTGCAGAGGGTTATGGGAAAAGTTTTACAAAACCGTGTAGAGATAAAAGCAGGAAGCTTCTTTTAGATCCCACCCCCCTTTTTCCAATTAAGTCCCCCTTCCCCAAGCACAGGATATTGTTGGGTGCCCTAAGAGACCTTGTGGGGTGCCTGAACTAGTCTAGACTCTAAGGCACTGTTGATGGGATCCAACAGGAATCTTGAAGCAGATGGCAGGTGTAGAACCCCCAAGACTAGAGCCAGGGGGCAGGGCATGCTCTGAGCATGGGGGGCGGGTGTTTGAGCCGAGGAATCCTTGCCCCCTCCTCCAATCTGGGGCGGGGCCGAGCATCTAGCTATAAACCTAGGGGGTGCGTCACTGTCCTCAGAAGCCTCAGAATCCCTCTACAGCATCAGTGGACCCAGCCTTAGGTAACTGGCTCTAAGATCTTCACACTGATGTCTTTGGGGAGTGGGAAGCCGGTGTGAAAGTGAGGGCAGAATATTCTCTTCCTCCTCTGTCTCCTTCTCCTCCTCCACTTCCCCCTCCTCTTCCTCCTCCTTTGAGACAAAGTCTCATTCTGTAACCTAGGCTGGCCTTGGATACAGCAATCTTTCTGCTTTCTAAGTGTTGAGATTATAGGCAGCAGCAACCCAGATAAATCTAAGCCTTAGGGAGGGCTCGGGCAGGCAGTGGTGGAGGGACAGGATTTGTGGGTTACAGATTCTGGGGGTGCTCTTTTTGACATGGTGGAGGAAGCATTTGGAAGGCAGAGGCATGTGGATCTTTCTGAGTTCAAGTCTAGTCTGGTTTATATGGAGTTACATAATAATGCCATCTCAAAAAGAAAATTGTGGAGGTCTCAGAGGCTGAGGAAACACAGAGTCTGCGCTTGAAGGGCAGACGGATCCTGTTCTAAGGTTTGGGAAGTCTCGATGCATGAGGAACTGGGGAAGGACTTGAGCCTGAGACCTCAGTGGTAGAAGTCCCAATATGCAATAGATGAGGCAGGAGGATTTTGAGGTCGGGGCCAGCCTGAGAAACAGAGTGAGGCCCTTTCTTGGAAAACAAAGACAGAAAGAAACAGAACTATTAGGAATGGTGGCATTGGAAGTCAGGTGCTGCAATGGGACCTCTGAGTTTGGGTGTCTGGTTTTATTTGGGGATCTTGTACCCCAAGGTTTCATAAATGAGGACTAGACAGGTACAGGCTGTAACCTGGCCTTTTGAGGGGCAGAAAAATCAGGAACTGAAGGTAATTCTTTGCCACATAGTGGGATCAAGGCTAGCTTGTGTTATGTGAGACCCTTGTCTTAACAACCCCCCAAAATTTTGTGGGTCTTAGAATGTAAGTGCCCATACATGTACTGGTATGAATTGGGCAGCTGATAATCTGGAGACACTAAGGTTTCTTGATATCATATAACAAGGGCATAGGACCTGGATCTCAGAACATTGAGCTTTGAAGGTCTCTACCTGGGAATTTCTCAGGCCCAGAGAAGCAGAGTTTGAGGGTGGGAGCCAAAGTCTTTAAGGGGTCCGGATGAAGCTACCATTTATGCATCCATCCCAGTGCAGAATGTAGGTGAAAGGGAAAAGAAGATACACCAAGGGAAGAACGCTAGGGGTGGGGTGGGGTGGGGTGTGGTGGGGTGTGGTGGGGTGGGGTGGGGAGGGGTGAGGTGGGGAGGGGAGTAGGTAGGAGAGGGGGCAGTGATGGGGAAGCCCTCTTCTTCAATTCCTTATTGGGAAATGTCCTCTGTTTCTCTGTCTATGACATTCCCCCAAAATAGCATTAGGGGTGGGGCAGCTATTGTCTTCAGATCCTGTCCCTTTTCCAATATCTCCTAATCCCTACTGGGATCAGGTTCTCATGAACCTGTCACAGGACAAAAGAAGACAGCTGGGGCGGGGGGGGGGGGTAAGGGGGCAGGGTAGGCAGGCTGGGGCCTGGCCTCCATGAATTGGGATGCCGGATGCCAGCCTTCCCTGTTCTGACCCAGACAGAGGTCCAGACCCCATCATAGGAACTGAGGCATCGACCCTCCTTCTTGGGGACCTACTCCACTCAGCCTCCATTCTCTGCTCTGCAGGTCACTCCAGAATGTCAGACACCGAAGAGCAAGAATATGAGGAGTGAGTGATGCCATCTGGCAGGGTTGGGGGCTTGCAATGTGAAGAGATCATTCTATTCCAAGATATCTAACTGTCCCTCTCTCCCTCTCTCCTTGTCCATGTCTCTAGGGAACAGGCAGAAGGTAAGTAGGGATAGGGTGGCCCAGAGGGTGGAGGAAGCAGGAAGAAGCTGGCTCCCTGCGGGGGGAAGTGTGGCAGTCTGGCACTACCATGCCACTTTGGCTCAGGGGAGAGGGTGGGATGTTCTGAAGCTGTTCCCAGAAAGCCTCTGGCAACAGGCAGACCGCTCCCTCTTGCAGTTGCAGCAGGACCACGGATGCCATCTTGTTAAGCCACTTTCCTACACAGGACTTAGGTTTCGACCCTATGTCTGATGGAGGAGGCTGGGGCCTGAACTCCTAAGTCTTAGGGAAGAGGGCTGAGGCTTGACCTCCTGCCTCTGACGAGGGAGGGCTGAGGCTACCCCATGAGTCTCTGGAACATGCTTGATGCTCCTTACCCCAGATCTAACATCTTCTTTCCTCCTTCCAGATGAGGAGGCCGTGGAGGAGGAGGAAGGTGAGACCTGAATCCCACAGTTCCTAGGAGGCCTCGGGGTGGGGCTGAGGGTGGAGGAAGGAGCAGTGTGTTGGGTTGGAGGATCTGGGTCCATTCTTTAACAGCATCTCGCTTCTCTCCTCACCCCTCTACGCTGTGTGGCTGCCCCTCCCCGCACCTCCCAATTATTGCTTCTGCTTCCGCCCCTCCCAGCCTCCGAGGAGCCGGAGCCAGTGGCAGAGCGAGGTAACCATAGCTTCTTCGCTTCCTGGGATTGATTCGGGGTGTCTGGGGACCCCGATATCATCAGGTCCACCATCCATCATCACTCCACCGGCTCCTGGATAACCTTTCCGGCCCAACCTCATCCTTTAAGCCCCAAAGGCTCTGCGCCCTCTGGTGGCCGTGAAGGGAAACTGCCTTGCGTGTCTAAACCCTTTCCCTTCCTTAAAGGGACTGCTTGCTGGACAAGCCTTCCTTCCAATCTTGGAAGAAAGCTTTCTAGAAAAGTTGAGTGTTGTTGGAGAGGTGCCCCATCTCCTCTCCTTTCGGCCTCCGACCCTGTATGTTATATTTCTCCCCTATATACATTCGAAGGTTGGGGCCTGAACGTTTAAAATCTTATATTATTTTTATTACTTTTTGTTTTTGAGACAGTGTCTCCTGCAGCCCAGGCTAGCCTCGAACTTGCAGCAGTCTCAGCCACTCAGGTGCAGTGGGTTTTTTTTTTTTTTGACAGACTCTCAACCTGTAGCTCAAGTTAGCCTGAAACTGAATATATATCCTAGGTTGGCCTTGAACTTATAGCAACCCTCCTGCCTCCGTCTTCCAAGCGTAAGCTAAGAGGAGCTTGAACTTTAGAATACTAGGAAGACTAGGAGAACAAGGGAACAGGAGACTGGGGTCTGAGGTTCGAGGTCCCTGGATGAAGAGAAGAGATGGGGTCCCCTCCATGGCTGTGTAGAATATATACTGTGGAAGATATAATTGTAGATAGTCAGGAGTTTGGTCTCTTGGGTTTTCAGAAGTTGGAGGCGGGGTGTCCCCACACCAGCACAGAATGTATATGTGATGTGAGTGGTCCTCTTTCTTCTTTTGGCCACGTTGACCCCCCTTCTTTATTTTCATGGCCTTCTCCCAGAACTGGACTCTCAGTTCTTGCTTGGGTTTTCTCTTAGGGGTGCTAAGCTCTGCATTCAACCCTTACTAATTATCTTTTTATATTTCCCAATTGCCACCAGAAGAAGAGCGTCCCAAACCCAGGTGAGATGCTACAGGGTAGGTGTGGGTCCTCCCATGTCTCCTCACCTACAGAGACAGGCATCTGAAAAGCAGAAAAAAAAAAATGAGGGCTTGAAACAGTCAAACTTCATAGCAAGAAGTTCAGGACCTTCCTGCTGTGTGAAACAGGTCAGCTATTGTAGTGATATATTGTATATTTAATAAAATTTGTTCTGTATTATCAGAGGACAGAATCAGCCACAGCCAAGCCTAGAAGGTCAAGGAATGGTGACCCATATCTTTAATCCCATCACTAGGGAGACAAAGATCTGTCTGGATCTCTGTAAATTTAAGGCCTAAAAGCCAGGCAGTGGTGGTGCATGCCATTAATCCCAGCACTTGGGAGGCAGAGGCAGGTTCCGTGAGTTCAAGGCCAGCCTGGTCTACAAAGCAAGTTCAGGACAGCCAGAACTGTTACACAGAAAACCCTGTCTCGAAAAAACAAAGCAAACAAAAACAAAATAGGCTGGAAAGATGGCTCTGTCCTCCGATATTCCAGATTATATTTTTTATGAAATATACAAACCACAAACTATAATAATAAGGACTGAGGTTCTAGAGTGGCATGCAAGGGTGATGTGTGACAAAGAAAAATTTCCTGAGAAAGATGACATCCTGGTAGATGGAAACCTTGGGTAGGCAAGGAAAGCCATGTCTTACAGGCAAAGTTGAGCATATACAATATGGCTAAGGCAGGGAGGCCAATTCAGGCAGTGGAAACTTGCTAGGCTGAGAGCAGGCCTCGGTGGGATGTCAAGGTCAAGGTTTAGAGCCCCCAGGAGGGGGATGAAAGAATAGAGGTTTTAGGTCAAAGGACTAGAGTGAGTGAAGCCAGGGAAGGGAGGGAGGGGTGAGGGCAGTTTTGGACGGTTTCCGGGATTGACATAAATGAACTGTAAGGATGCCACCACCTAGGGAAGTAGATGAACCCTGCCAATGCATGGAGCATGGTGATGTATGAATTATTTAGGAAATATATGTTAATCTGAGTTGGAAAAAAGTGTGAGCCGGGCACAATGTTGTGGCACCCTTAGTACAGTAGCCTTGGTAATTCCAATTTTGACATCTGTGGGTTTTGTCAATCTCAAATCACAGCTGCTACAGGAAACTGTATGTGTCTGGACTTGCAGACATTTCTTTCTTGTTACAGCTGTGCATTCTTGCTGTTAAATAGTCAGTAGCAGGACATTAACACGGCTGGGGTGACCATAAGTTACTTAGAGAAGATAAATCTTTAAGGTTTATAGAACTTAGTATGCATGAGCTCTGGGCTCCACCCTTACCCTTGAAATACAATCTTAGGGGCTGGAGAGATGGCTCAGTGGTTAGGAGCACTGGTTGATCTTCTGGAGGACTTGGCTTTGGTTCCCAGCATCCACATGATGCCCACAAACATCTCTAACTCCAGGTCCAGGGGACTCAGTGCTTTCTACTGACCCCCATGGGCACTTGACCACACATATGCTACACAAACAACAGGCAGAGAGAATCCATACACATAAAATTAAAGAAAAACATTTAAAAAGAAAGTGAAGTGTCTGAGAGCATGTACAAAAATTATATGAAAACAGTACATTTTAAGCTTTATTTGTTTTGTGTGTGAATGAGTGGGCACAAAGGTGCATTGCATGGCGCAAGTGTGGAGTTCAGAGGATGACCTACATACAGTGGTCAGTTCTCTATTATGAGGTGGGTCCCAGGGAATGGAACTCAGATAATCAGGCTTGGCCACGGGGTCTTTGATTGTTAAGCTGTTCCTGCCTAGTTTTTCATGCAGAGGATTCAACCTATGGCTTTACAGGTTTGAGATAAGTGCTCCATCTTGAGCCACATCCACAGCCCCTCACTGGGGGATTCTAGGCAGCTGTAGTATTGCTGAGACCCCCCAGTCCTGTTTTTACTTTTTAGTTTGAGGCTGGGTCTCACAAGTTTCCAGGGATGGCCTTAGCTTCCCTCTAGACAAAGCAGTCCCTGAACTTACTTCTGACTCCCAAGTAGATCAGGTGACAGGTTTGTGCCACCAGGCCCTTCCCATTTTTACAAGTATGCCAAAATAGACAAAACTAATGCTTTACATGTTTTATTAAACCCAACATATTCAAACTATAATTTTCTGATTGTGGTCTCCACACGGACTCAAGGACAGCTGTCAGTTTGAACAGGATGTAGTGAGGTGGATGAGGGAGACCAGCCAGCTGATGATCTCTATCTACTTCTGTCCACACAGCCGTCCTGTGGTGCCTCCTTTGATCCCTCCAAAGATTCCAGAAGGGGAGCGTGTGGACTTTGATGTAAGTGACAGCTGTCCTCCTCCAGACATACTTGCTGGTTCCTTGGCGCCTCGAGCCCGTTCTGATAGATGCTCCCTTCTTGAAAAGCCTGGATTCACCTCAGTGCCCTGCGGCCAGCAAGGAATGCTTTGCTGACATCTGCTGGAAGCCATCCCAGCTGGCTGTCAATCATCATCTGGGCTGGGAGGGGCGACTCTAGGGACTGGTCCTTCGGCCTCACGGGCTCCCTCTGCAGGACATCCACCGGAAGCGCATGGAGAAAGACTTACTGGAGCTGCAGACCCTCATTGATGTGCATTTCGAGCAGCGAAAAAAGGAAGAGGAGGAGCTCATTGCGCTGAAAGATCGCATCGTGAGCTTGGGAGGCCGGGTCCTCCAGTCCCTCTTTTTCCCTTCCTCCGTGAAGCGCTTTGGGGGTGTCTGGGAGAAACAATGGGGAACACCACACCTAGTGGTTGCACTCCAATGTGGTTTCTGCCAGGCGTACACTTAGGAGACCAAGGCAGGCAGATTGCCACGAGTTTGAGACCAGCCTGGACTATGAGATTATCTCAAAAAAGGAAATAAAACAAAAGAAACCATACTTATTTCTCATGTTGCCTACTGGTGGAGGAAGGGATAGTTTTTGGGGAAAGGCTAGCCTCTGAGCCCCCTCCCCCGTCTTCCTCCTTTCCACCCCCAGGAGAGGCGTCGTGCGGAGAGAGCTGAGCAGCAGCGATTCAGAACCGAAAAGGAGCGAGAGAGGCAGGCCAAGCTGGCGGTAGGTGCCTGTCCCTTCGCTAGAGAAGGATCTGATATCAAAATATCAAGAGAATCCCGCTTTTGATATTCTCTGTGGTTCTCGGAAAGTTTCCGTAACTCCAACGAAAGGATGGGCTGCGTATCAATTAAAAAGCCTACTGCTAGTCCAGCTTCAGGCGCTGCTAGATCATGAAACTCAAACCATAGAACAAAAACTGAGCCTTGCTGGGTGTGGTGGATTCAGACCTATGGTCCCAGCACTGAGAAGTTGAGGCAGGATGGTTTCTGTAAATTTGAGGCTTGCTGAGCTATGTATCACGATAAGGAGTGGAGCCCTCGGTGTCCCCATCTGTACTCATTAAGGTGCTGAGCCATCAACTACCCGGGCTCGGGTTTTCGTCCTTCAGGTGTTTAAGGCCATATGGAGGGAACCTCTTCTGTTTTCACAGGAAGAGAAGATGCGGAAGGAGGAGGAGGAAGCAAAGAAGCGAGCAGA
>PVIH01017795.1:0-25000 GCA_004025045.1 Sigmodon hispidus | reverse complement strand
CTGGCTTCAGCCTCCTGAGTGCTGGGATTATTGCCCTACACCCTAATCTCTTGCTCCTCTTTATCAGCTCTTAGGTTTCAGTCTCTTTTCCTCTCTGCTTCCCTCCATCTCTTTCTTTCTGAGTATATATTCTTTTACATGTTTTTTTGTATCACATTCATGTATTGTGTGTGTGTGTGTGTGTGTGTGTGTGTGTGTGTGTGTGTGTTCCCATGGTGCAAGTGTGGTCCCAGAGGTGATACCCAGGTCTTAGGCTTGGCTGCAAGCCCCTTTACCCACTGAGCCCTCTCTCTCTCTCTCTCTGTCTCTCTCTCTCTTTTCTTTCTTCTCCTCCTCCTTCATCTGCCTCTCCACTTCCTTCCTCTTTTCCTTCTATTTCTTGTTATTACGACAGAGTCTCCTGTAAGCCAGAATGACCTTGAACTCCATTTGTAGTTGAGGCTATCCTTGAACTCCTGACATCTGCATGCTTCCACTTCCCAAGTACAGGGATTACAGAACCATCATACTTGGCTTTTTAAAAACTAAGTCATATTTTTGCTATAGCCCAGGTTGTCCTCAAGCTCATGGTGATCCTCCTGCTTCATCCTCTTCAGTGCCGAGATTGCTGATGTGTTCCTTCATGTCCAGGCTCCTCACTGCTTTCTGCTCAGCGTCTTGTCTTTTTCTAGTCTTTTCTGTACTGTTCTGGCCTCATCAAGCCCTGTTGCATGTTACCACATTCAGCTCACCCTTCCTTCACCCTCAAGACCCTTACTCATAAATTTGCGTACATTCCCTGGACTAACTCAAGAAAGTCAACTCCCACTTGACCATCAACACCAACTAACTAGGCATAATCGGAAAGAGATGCCCTCAATTGGGGCATGGCTTGGTGGTAGAGATCCTATTTATAATCTCCAGTGAGTAGAGTCCCTGTCTAAAGTCTCCCAGGGAGGGATTGGATGTCTCAGTGGTAGAGAGTTTACTTAGCGTGTGAGAGGTTGTGAACTCCATGCTAAGTACAGAGAGAGAGAGAGAGAGAGAGAGAGAGAGAGAGAGAGAGAGAGCGCCTGCTGCACTGGTGGCCTCTGTCCTCTTTTTCCTCTGAGTGGGGGAGGGAATTTGGTGGACTTCCTTAATTTTAAAGGCACTGTGTTAAACTTATCTAAGGCTCTTCCTCTTCCTGACACCACCTTCTTCCCCCCACAGCCGCAAGGGGGCTGGGAAGGGTCGAGTTGGAGGCCGTTGGAAGTGAGACAGACGGAACATACCCCACGGTATGGAGTCCAGGAGCCGCTGGAGGGTATCCCATCTGTAACTCATAATAAAGGCTCTCCAGACATCTGCTTGAATTCTTCAGTGTTGTCGTTATGCCTGTGGCTATGTGGGGGTTGACTGACATCTCCATGTTGCCTGGAGAATCATCAGCTGTCATTAAAGAGATCTCAAATTTAGGGCTAGGAGTGTAGCTTGTCAACCCATGAGACCCTGAGTTAAATCCCCAGTGCTGCTTAAAATGGATGTGATAGTGAATGCTTGTAATCCTAGCACCTGGGAGGTGGAGGGAGGAGGCCATCCTTGGCTATACAGCGAGTTCAAGACCATCCTGGGCTTCACAAGACCTTGTCACAAAAATAATGACAATAAACAGGTATGCTAGGAGTAGGCAAGGAATGAGAAACAAGTGACAGGTCAGAGGCTCATCTATGAATAGATCTGTAAGATGTGATTCCCGGGCCCAGGACATAGCTCAGCAGGTGAACGTGGGTCCTGCAGAGCCTTGTGACCTGGGTTAGATTGGATCTCCAGGGCTCGCTTGGTAGAAGACAGACGCCAACTCCTCCTACAAGATGTTCTCTGACCTCCATGTGTGTTGGTATACATGAGCACACATGTACAAAGGAATATAATAATAATAATAAAAGAGATGTGACTCTGGAGTTAGAGAGATGGCTCAACGGCTAAAGAGTTCTTAGTGCTCTTTCAAGGGCCCAAGTTCTGTTCCCAGCACCCATGACAGATGGCCCACAATAGACTATAACTTCACCTAAGGAGATCCAATGCCCTCTAGTGGTGTACTTGTGTACTGCACCAATGTATAGCCATAAATAGTATATAATGGATCTTCTAAAAAAGTGACTGTAATTTTAGGAGCTTGAATTGAATCTTCTACAATTGCAGTGTCTGGTTTTGGAGAGTGAATTTTTTTCTGTTCTTTGGAGGTGCCATTTGAGAAAGCACAATCTTTTATGAGACTAACAACTTCAAGACAGCCTTCCTGTTGAACTAGGGTAATGATAGTCACAGACAGGCCAGCCATAGATGTCTCTGGAAAAGTAATTAATAAATTAATTGCCTCTTGAATACAAATTGTTTGTACAAGTCAATTAACTCTTCTAAGGATAGTTTGAAATAATATACCTAAAGGCCAAGGTGTGAAAAGGGATGTGCATATAACCTCAGAATTTTAGAGATGAGACAGGAGAAGGCTATAAAGATCCTGCCTCAAAGCTCAAAACTCAACAAAACCAATAGCAGGACCCAAACTGAATAATAATAGTTTTACCTCTGTTTATGTATTGGTGTAGCCTTATTTTGTGAATAATTTTATAAACATCTATTTAGTGTGTTGATAGGGTATGCATATATGTTATAGTCAGGGCATAAAAGTCAGAAGACAGTTTTTGGAGTTAGTAATCTCCTTCCTTGTTGGTCTGAGGGACTGAAATATCTGATTCTTTGCATTGGGAGAAAATGTGCTTGCGTGTATGTGTGTGTGTGTGGTGGTGGTGGTGATATGGTCCAGCCATCTCATACCTCAAAAACCATGGGATTATTCTTTTGGACTTATGATCATTATTCCCCAGGCCTTGCAAGGATCTGTAATTTACTTTTTCACAAATTCAAGGGTTACAGAGCAGATGGGGCTGCTCTCAAGGCCTTTAGGTAAACGTTTGTTTTCTCTATACCAATATTGACAGCTTTCTGTCTACTTTGATAGTCTTATGTTCCTGTCTCAAAGTGTTTCTATTCTTCTCAAATTGGATTTTTGGGGAAGATACTTGAAAGATGAAGTGTTCATATCTGTTGGGGCTATTATAAAACTTCCAAACCTAATGAAGCACCAAATTTTGTACTACAAATCCCAGCATGCCAGGGGAACATGGTACAGTCTCAAGACTATCTCCTAGTGTCCTCTGCAGCCCCAGGTGGGCTGAGGAAAAGTGAGTGGTCATTTTGGGTCCTGCTCTTTGGGAGCCTTCCTCCTGATGTGTTTAAGGGATTACCATCAGAGACCATAGGCATTTCTTGACCTGGAAACTGACTTTCTGGGTACCTTGGGTTCTGAGGCACATTTGGAAGTCTGAGGATGAACCTATTAGGAGCCGTAGCTGAGACTACATTTCCCAGCTTGCCCTATGTTATCTGATTCCCTTGAACTTTGTACGGGAACTTTATCCCGGAGTGTTAAGAGTGGTTACTCCGATGAGTTTGCGGTCACTGTCTTATATCTGGTTTGAGAACTCAATTTCCCATGGGCCTTCGGTCTTCCCGATGACTTAGGGAGCCCATTCATTCTAAAATATTTTTTCACTGCGTACTCTCAGTCTCAGTTTTAGTCATCATGATTAAAGACTGCTCAAAGAAGACAAATCCTCGTCCTCATCGAGTTGATGGGGGGCGGGGAAAAGCAAACAAGCCAGGAATGGTAATGGTGGCACCTCTTTAGTCCTAGCACTCGAGAGGCAGAAGGAGGCAAATTGCTGTGAGTTCCAGGCCAGCCTGTATAAGCCAGTTTCAGTCCAGGCAGGGCTGCATAGTTGGACTCTCAAAAACAAAAATAAAACCCTGAACAAACGCCTGTTAATTCCAGCAATTAGGAGATGGAGGCAGGAAGATCAGTTTAAGGACATTCTTAGTTGCATAGTGAGTCCGAGGGCCAACTTCTCTCACAACAAAACACAAGCAGTGTAGAAATTTTATTTCTGTATCTTTCAGGTTCCGCTATCCGCCATCATTTCCCATGCGCCATCGATTAGCTTCTCTACAAACTGCACTACACTTCCCAGCATCCCCCAGGGCATCCTGTCCAGCCTCTGTACTCAGATTCCCAGCATTCCCCGGGGGCATGCCCTCCTTTAGGCAATTTTTGTTATTTGGTTTTTCAGGACAGGGTTTCTCTGTGTAGCTCCTGGCTGTCCTGGGACTCGCTTTGTAGACCAAGCTGGTCTCGAACTCAGAGATTCGTCAGCGTCTGCCTCTCAGTTGCTGGGATTAAATGCATGTCTTTTGTCGGTTTTCACTCGACCCCTGCTAGTTTACGATTTCCAAATGTTCCTCAGGATTTAGCGAGTCTAGTGAAAACTTCCGTTGATAGAATCCATTTCCCAGCAACTCCTGGCGGCCAGCCTGCTGCCTCGTTCTCTAATCTATCTGCGATAGTTACGCAAGTCTTCTTAATTAGGACTACATTTCCCAGAGGGCTATGGGCCAGCGCCGTGACGTCACCGCCCCGTCCGGGGGCCGGTCGAGCCTCTGGGCGGTGTTTGTCGCGCGGCGGTTCCCGGCGGCCCCCGGGGCGGGCGGGTGGCGGCTGTTCGCCCGGCGCTCGCTCGCTCGCTCGCTCGTTTGGTGGGCGGGCGAGCGGCCGGCGCGATGTCCGGTGAAGACTGCCCGGCGGCGGGCCCGGGGGCGTCGGCGGCGGCTGCGGCAGCCCGTGAGCGACGGCAAGAGCAGCTGCGGCAATGGGGGGCACGGGCGGGGGCTGAACCGGGCCCCGGGGAGCGTCGCGCCCGCACCGTCCGCTTCGAGCGCGCCGCCGAGTTCCTGGCGGCCTGTGCAGGCGGCGATCTGGATGAGGCTCGCTTGATGCTGCGCGCAGCCGACTCTGGCTCCGACCCCGGTGCTGCGTCCGACTCCGGCGTCTCTCCATCTGCCCGCGCGGTGCTCGACTCTACCAACGCCGACGGCATCAGTGCCCTGCACCAGGTCAGCGTCTGCGCCACTCGGGCATCATTCCTTTTCAGCCTTGAGCTACCTCCACCCCGCATTCTGAGCGCTCCGCCTGCCCTGTGGCCGCCTCTTCTCCATCATCTGCGTTGTCACCTTTCTCCTGTGCATCTTTTGCGGATTGCTTACTTCCGTGCCTACGCTGGCCGGGTTTTTCCTTTGCCGGCTGGTGCTTTATTTGGCTGTGCTGCAGACTCCCAGGCCTGAGGTTTCATTCTCCTGCAGTCTGACTTGACTCTCCTCTTACTCCAGGCCCAGGTCCTTCAGTGTCACTTCGTTGAGGGTCCACTTTGTATCATATTTCCTGTGACCTGTGCTTTTTGTTGTGGCCTCAGGATGGTCTTCTCCCTTCTAGGCAGTGTACGTCTTTGTTCCCTTGAAGAGATGCTATCCCATGCTATCTTTATCTTTTTTCCTACCCTCCACCCCCATCGCCTCTTAATTCAGTTCTCGATTCATTCCCTTTGGGGGATCTTGTCATCTCTTAGTGAGATTTTTCCTTGACTCTTTCTCTGCCCACATTATTTGCCTTTCTAGAAACTTGTAAGCATTCAGTCTTTCAAGCTCTGCTCTACTTGACTTAACTTTCATTTTGTTGTTTTTTTTCTGACACAATGTCTTGCTATGTAGCCCAGGCCAGCCCCTTCATTTGTGGGATTACAGGCACGACCACTCAACCTATCATCTCATGGACTTTATTTGGGCAGCGTCCTTCTTTAAAAACTATGCTCTCTCTCCTAGATTTCCACTCTGTCACCTTCTAGGACCTACCCGGCCGAAACCCTGGGCATCTCAGACACTGTGATTGTTTTTTCCAATCGCAGTGTGAGGACCATCTTGTGTTGCCTGGGTTCTTCTGGCTTCGGGATGCATTTATCTGCCCATCATCCACAGCAGGGCTCACCAGAGACAAGAGTAGTCACACAAGCACCTCCTTCCCAGTTCTTCCTCCTGGTCACACTGTTGGTTCACTGTCAGTCTTTCATGGCAGCTTTTGTCTACTGGGTTGTCCCCATCTTGCTAGGATCCCCGTAATTCAGTGCCTGGTGGAAATGGAATCCTGGGGGGAAAGCCTGGCTGCTTGTGGAGGTGGGGAACGAAGCGGGAATATTTGACAGGGTCAGTTTTCACACATGCAGATTGAGGGAAAGACAGAATCTGCCTGTCATGGGCTGGGGTGTCACTTAGGTGGTAGAGTGCTTGCCTGGAATGCAGGAAGCCTCAGGTTCCATCCCTACTACCACAGGAATCAGGTGCTTGGAAAGTGGAGGCAGGAGAGTTGGAAATTCATCAGCAACTTGAGCTATACAGTGAGTTTGAGGCCATCTTGGGCTACATGAGACCCAGTCACAAAAACAAAACAAACAAAAGTTCGTAGTGACCTAATGTCAATTTGGGTGACCACTTTAGTGTTTTGTACCTTGAGTGCCTTTTCTCCGTGCCCCTTAGTTTTCTTACTAAGAACGGGACCAATAGTCCTCCTGTCCCGTGTCTCTCTGTGGTGGGAGGTGTCATGTGGAAAACTCCTTTTTGAGGGCCTGCCTGAGCTGCAGGTATACATTGGGAATTTGCTCCCAGGACTGTCCGGGACATTTTCCTCAGTGCAGGGTGTTATTTCCCTGAGGACCCATTCAGGATTTCAGTGTCTTTGACCAGTCTAGGAGATCAGCTTGGGCTGATCACCTCATCATCAAAGTCTCTAGCCTTCCAGAGCTTTCCCTTCTGGCTGCATTTCTTTCCTCTGAATCTGCTAGAAGTACCTAGAGCACCCTCTCTGACAGGAACCTGTAACCTCAGGCCTGACCTGTCAGGCAGCCTTCCAGGTGGGACTCTTTTCCCACCATGGGGAGACCGTGGCGAAGTGACTTTGGAGGGCTTTGCAGGAGGCGTGGGAGCCTGGGAGATGAGATTCAATGAGAGCAGTTGGCTTACAGGCCTAGTACACAGAGGGAGCGGGGTTTGAAGTGGTGGGACTGTAGTGTCACCTCCTGGTACTGCCCTGGCTTCCACAGTGAAAGTTCCTGCAGCTAGCTTCAGTCTCAGGAAAACAGGGACATTTCCCAACCTTGTCTAGTGATTTCTAAGTCTCCTGATTTCTACACCTCTGGTTTTTTCGTGGTTTTGATTCTAAACCCTCCTTGCGGCCTCAGCCTCCTCCTGTGGTGTTTCCTAAGCCCCAGCCTCTACCTTAGCAAGGCAGGGACATTCCTTTCTCTTCCCCTTGTCCAGTAATGGCCTTGTCCACTAATGGCTGTGAGTTGGGTCTGGAGTAGGTAGGGCTGGGAGTTAAGAGTCCTAGGTTTGAACAGGGGAGAGGTTGGAACCCTAAACACCTGGGTCTAAGGGAGGAGGGCCAAGTTTGGCATTAGCGGTCTAAGGAAGGAGGATTGGCTAGAGTTCTGCATCTGAGGGAGGAGGAGAAGGAGGAGGAGGAGGAGGAGGAGGAGGAGGAGGAGGTAGTGAATCTGGATTCTTGGGTCCCTAGTGCCCATCCTCAGGCATCTTTCACATAGATGCCCGTACCCAGCCAGGTCCTTGAAAGGGAAAGACCCATCTGCCTCCTGCCCCCCCCTCCCATCACCATGACAACAGGGTGGAAATAAACTGAGCCCAGAGTGAAGCCCAGAGTTCATCCCGTTCCCAGGGCACGTGTGCCCCCCCCCTTGCAGCCTAAATTTCCATGACTTCATGCTCTTGGCCCTCGTAGCTTCCTTCCCTCTCTCTCCAGATGGTTGAGCTTGAAGAAGGGGGTTAATTTTCATGAGGACCCAGGAGTCCAGACCTAACCCCCTCTCTGGACTCATTGGTTCCAGTGTCCAGCCAGCATCATCAGGGATTGAGACCAGCTCTGCTGTGACTCTGGGTGCTGTGCTGGTTCGGATGAGGCCTTCCTCTCCCTGAACTTTGAGTTCTAAGGGTGAGGAGGTGGGAGTGTACTGTGTGTGGTATGGGGTGTTTGGAAAAGATGTTCTGAGGAAACCTCTGCACGGTGGGCCCTCAGCGACCCAGAACTTGGCCTGTTTGGATTCCTGGGCACAGGAAACAGTCTGCTCATCCCTTTTGAGAAATGTGCCCCAGGCCCTCAATTCTGACTCTGGGATGTGCTGCATGTGTGTCTCTTTGGGGTGGCATCTTTTTTTTTTTTTCTTCAGTGCATGGAATTCGGGGCTAGGCGAGTATTTTGCCACTACCTAGCCTGGATATGAGCTTCATTAAGCTTCTGTGGTCTTGGGTTCTTCCATGAGATGATTCCTGAGATGTGCCTGCCCCTTAGAAGAATATGGCTGGGCTCTGGGACTCCTCTATCTCACAACATATGTTCAGCAGTCCCATGCAGGGATAGCAACCCCACTCCCCTGCTCACCTTTTCAGTCTTCCTCTGGAGCCTGCACAAGTGACCCACGCATGGGCTTATTAGGGGTATCTTAAGCAGCTGGTGGTTGGAGGCGCCCTGAAACCTGTGCTGAAGGCTGTTAGCATTGCTTTCCACACCTCTCCCTGGCCCTGCGTACCTGGGTTTTCCTTGTTGGGCCTCTGGCGAAATGAGAACTGATGAGAACCATCCTCATCCTCAGGCCTGCATAGATGAGAACCTGGAAGTGGTGCGCTTCCTGGTGGAGCAGGGTGCTACTGTGAACCAGGCGGACAACGAGGGCTGGACACCTCTGCATGTGGCTGCCTCCTGTGGGTACTTGGACATTGCCAGGTGAGGTGAGGGTTGAAAAGCAGGGCTTGGGTTAGGTGTTAGGTCCAAGCCTGGAAGCTCTGACCTTCCTTCCCCTGCTCCTAGATACCTCCTGAGCCATGGGGCCAACATTGCCGCTGTCAACAGTGATGGAGACCTGCCTTTGGACCTGGCCGAGTTGGATGCCATGGAAGGGCTGCTGAAGGCCGAGATCACCCGCCGAGGTGGGCCTGTGGGATCGAGAGCTTTGAAATCTTGGGAGTCTCGGCTCAAAGGCCCAGTCCATTTTCTAGGACTCTGGCTCTCTTTGTGCCTCGGTTTCCTCCCCTGTGAAATGGGAGTAGTACCTGTCTCCAGGGTTGCCAAGGGTCTAGTGAGATACAGAATAAGAGCCCTAACTGCTACGATGTATGTGTCACTTCAGCTCCTAGGAACTGTGGGACAGTGGTACTGTGAGCAAGGGCTTGTCCAGGAGTAAGGAGCAGGATGGCTAGACCCCTTCCTGTGGATTCTCTCCTGACCTCCCATTGTGCTCTGGTGCTCTTTTGATGGGACTAGGAGCCCCTTGAATCTCCATGCCTGGCCCTATTTGTTTTCCTGGGTGGGATTTGTGTGTTCCTAATTGCAAGTTCTTAACAGGACTTGAGATCCCTCTCTGCCTGCCTGAAAAACTAGTGTCCAGGCCAAGGAGTAGTGTCACATGCTTGTAATCCCAGCCTTGGGAGATGAGGGCAAGAGGGTCATGCTCCCCTACATAGTAATTCAAGACCAGCCCTGGCTGCCTGAGACCCCATCAGCACACAAAACAGTATCCAGAGCCAACTGGGATATAGCTGGGTGGCTCTCAGCCCTCTAGTGTAGGTCTTGGAAGGAAAGGAATCAGGAAGCAGGCTGGGCTGGGGTGCTGTTCGGCTTAGCAGGCTCTCCAGGAACATAAGACACCAGTGTAGCCTGGATTTAGGTCCAAACTGGGGACTGTCCAGTTAGGAGGAAAGAGGGACAAGGACAAACAGATCATGGGAGGTGCAGTCATGGCTCCCCTGTCCTTGCTTATTACCACCTAGGATGGACAGACATGGGTTACCTTGTTGGTATCTTGAGTTTCAGGTGGCTGTGAGTGACTTGGGGATGCTTGGAGGCCAGTGGGCACCAAGAGCTGAAGGTCAAAAGTCAGGGGCCTCCTTGGGTTGCACTAGAGCAGGGAGTACAGTACTGTGACAGCCACCATAGGTCCTTTCCTGGGCTTCATCACAGAATTTGTTAAATTATGTATGAGTCTGTTTTTGTTACTATTTTATTTCCGTGTTCCACGTGCATGTCTGGTGTCTGCAGAAGCTAGAAGATGGTACTAGATCCCTGGATTTGTAGTTACAAATAGTTGTGAGCTGCCCTGGGTGCTGGGAATTGAACCTGAGTCTTTTGGAGGAGCATCCAGTGCTGTTAACCACCTTTTAAATTTTTTTTTTTTTATTTTTTATGTAAACAATATACAGAAGAGGGTACCAGATGCCATTATAGATGGTTGTAAGCCACCATGTGGATGCTGGGAATTGAACTCAGGACCCCTGGAAGAACAGTCAGTGCTCTTAACCTCTGAGCCATCTCTCCAGCGCCCCCAAGGCAGCTCTTTAGTCCTGTTTATATCTTTGAGACAGGGTCTTGCTATGTAGTTGTGGCTGGTTTGGTACTTACTATGTAGATCAGGCTGGCCTTGAATTTAGAGCAATTCTGTCCAAGCTTCCTGAGTACTTGGATTATATGTGTGTCAGCACTCCATCTGCTGCTTTTTAAATCTTTTTTAATTTTTTAGATTTATTTAGTTTCTCATGAGTGTGAATGCTCATGCACTGTCGGGAGTCACCGGACAACTTATGGAAGGTTTCTTCTTCCACCATGTAGGCCCTAGGGATGGAACTCAGGCTGTCAGGCTTGATGGCACACAGCACCTTTACCTCCTCAGCTAGGCTGCTGGCCAGTGGTTTTTATAATAAAGCATCCTTTGGGCTATAATTAACATGCCCAGCAGCTAAACCATTCAAAGTACAGTTTGTGGTTGTGCTGTGGTCCACAGAGTTGTAGATTGATTTCAAAGCATTTTAGAAGTCACCCTCAAAAGAAATCCTGGAAAAAAAAAAAAAAAAAAAGAAAGAAATCCTGTAGTTTTTATCCCCCTTTGGCATCCCTCAGCAGCCTCTGAAGGCTTCTGTCTTTAGGGATGAAGTCGCACAGTTTAAACAGATGCCCTTTACTGTTCGTCCTGCTCTTCTCCTGTGCCTCCATACAGACATCAATACCCTTCTTGTTTTCCCCTTTCTATCCTGTCCTCCTCCCTTCCATTCCACAGCCACATGGAGACTATGTTGCTGATGCTGTAAACTCTGCCCAGATAATGGGGAAGCACCTCCCTCAGCAGACACTGCTGCCTTACCTTCTCCAACAATGAGATGGGGCGGCCTGGGGCTCTTACCTCGGTTCCACAAACTTGCTTGTTGCTGTGGCCTGAGCTTCTCCCACTTAGGCGCTTCCCTTCCCTCTTCCTGTGCTGACACAACATTTCTCTGTTTCCTTCACTAAGAGATTCTGCTCTTCCAGGTCTGATGAATTGAGAGTTTGAGGCCTCCTGAACTACAGAGCAAGCTCAAAGCTAACTTGGGCAATTTAGTGAGACTCTGTTCAAAAAGTTAAAAACAAAACAAAACAGCCCCCCCCCAAACAAAAACAAAAACAAAAAAACCCTCAACAAATAGGAGCTGGATAGATGGCTTGGGCCCTGAGAGTACTTTCTGTATTGCCAGAGGATCAAGTTCAGTTCAGAGCACCAGTGTCTGGTTCACTATAGCTCCAGCATCTGGGGGATCCCATACCTCTTCTGGTACCTGAACACATATGTACATACTCATGTACAGATACACATGCATACACAGTTAAAAATAATACAAATGAAAATCTTAAAAAAAATAAAGGAGGGAACTGGGTGGTGCTCAGTGGTAGAGCATTTACCAAGCATGGCAAGGACCCAGGTTCAATCCCTGGCATCCCCAAGATGCAGACCCACAATACATATTAATTAATTAATTAATTAATTAATTGGCCTAGGCTGCTGTGAAATTTACTGTGTAATAGTGTGGCCTGGAGTCCTCCTGCCTCAGCCTCTTGAGTGTTGGGATTGTAGTAGTGTGCCTTCATAAGTTTGTGGTTTTTGGCAACAAGAAAGCTACCTAGAGGCATATTTATAATAGCCTAGGGCTCAAGTCCAGCCTATAGTACTTGCTCTAGAATATGAATTCCATCCTTAGTACCAGGGAGGGTACGAAGTTTATCAATGGCTGGATAAACAAAATGTGGTCTATACAGATAAACGAATGCTATTCATCTTTAACAAGGAAGGAAACCGACACATCCAACAATGTGGATGAAAGTTAAGGACCTGCATGAAGTAAGACAGGCACTCAGTGTAATCCAAATCACAGATACCATCAAATGTGCTTTCCAGGTGCTAACAAGAGCAAGGTGTGGTGGGTTTGATCCTACCACATCCCTTTAATCCCAGCTCTGAGGCTGAGGCCAGCCTGTCCTACAGTGAGTTCCAGAATAGCCAGGGAGGACTACACAGAGAGATTCTGATTTGACAAACTAAACAAACAAGGGGGAGCTGGCTGGGTGGCTCAGTGGCCAAAGGAGCTTGCTGCCGAGCCTGACAACTGGGTCTGTGCCGTGAAACCACATGGTGGACCAGAGAACTGAACCCACAAATTGTGTGATTCTCACACACAAACACAAATGAACGCAATGAATTTGGGGGAGGTTGGGTTGTTGTTTAATGTGTGCAGAATTTCAGTTCTTCATACGCTTGTATGTGCATGTGTGTTTGGAGACCATACTTCAGTATAGAATGTTTATTGGGATATAGTTCAATATGGAATGTTTATTGGGATGTATGAACACCTTGAGTTTTTGAGAAGGATGTCTTTCACTAGCTTCCATGATTGAGCTAGTTTGACTGGCCATTGAACCCAGGGATCCCCCTGTGTCCACCTCCCCAGTGCTGAGCTTACAGCTGCACGTGGCTTCTGGGGATCAAACTCAGATTCTCATGCTCCTGTGCTGAACACTTTACCACTGAGCCAGCTGTCTGTCCAAGCCCTAGAGTTTCAGTCTTTTTGGAAATGGATCTCTAATGCCACCAGCTGCTTTGGCCTCATCGTAGGATCTGTTCTTTCACTGAGGTGCTTAGCAAGGCTCCTCACAGTAGCCCCACTCTGCTCAGTGGCTGAGCTATAATTCTCAGTGTGACACTGGCACTTGATGTCATTCCCAGAACCCATCACTGCAGGAGGACTTGCCATCCCATGTGGTCCAGGAAAGTCAGGATGTGGTTACTGAAGGAAGAAGAATGGATGATGTTGTGGCCCAGGCTTCAGGTCAGGCCCCAGGCAAAGACTAAAGCACAGTATCCATGGAGGAGGAGCCCCCTTGGGGGACAGGTTAAGAAGATCTAGGAAGTGCTTTGGGGGAAAGGTGAAGCCCTCTCCCTAGGAACCTGACATCCAGGAAGGACAGACACAGTGGACTGTGGCAGTTACAGACAGGTGCTGGAGTGGCCAGAGGGCTGGGTCTGGAGGGAGTGCTCAGGCAAGAGTTGAACACGGTTGATGTTGCAGACCTGAGCCCCTGCCCCGGCACTTGTGCCTCTAGGAATGCAGCACAGTGTTTACTGTTGGTGAGACTGAATGGTTGGCGCCTCCACCAGACGGTGGGTGATGCCCTGATTTATAACCAAGTGGTCCCAGCAGGGGTCAGCTGACTTTTTCTGTGAAGGGCTGGACAGTACATATTTCAGTCCTTACAGGGTGTACAGTCTCTGTTATAATGGCTTTACCAGCTGCTATAGAGGGAAATGAGCCAGGGACAGGATGAGAAAAAACAGATGTGGCAGGATGCCATTAAAAGTTTTATTTTCAGGCTGGTGAGTGGGTGAAGGCATTGACCATCCATCACTGAGCCTGACCCCTGAGATCAGTCCCTGGGATCCCCGTGGTGGAAGGAGAAAACTGACTTCTGCAAGCTGTTCCCTGACTCCCATATGTGTGCTTGAGTGCACATATACATCCGCACAATACAATATATGTAATAAAGCGTTTTCTTACAGAAAAGTCAGTGTCACATTCTCTCTCTGTCTCTCTGTCTCTCTGTCTCTCTCTCTGTCTCTCTGTCTCTCTCTCTCTCTCTCTCTCTCTCTCTCTCTCACACACACACACACACACACACACACACACACACACACTCTCTTCATTTTCAGGACTGGGAATGTAGCTAACTAAGTCAGTAGAGGGGCTTGCCACATATCCCGAGGTCCCAAGTTCAGTTCCCCAGCAACCATAGATCGGAGCCCACCACCACTGTAATCCTGGCAGGTGTGGGGGAGGCAGCTATACAGGATCCCTGGGATTGGCAGGCCAGTCAGTCTAGTTGAATCAGTGAGTGGCCCACTCTCAAGACAAGGTGGAGGGGCCACAGGTATGGCTCAGTGGTTAAGAGCACCACTTGCTGATCCTCCAAAGCACTAGGGTTCATTACCCAGCATCCACACAGCACCTGTAACTCCAGTTTCAGAGGAGTTTGACACCTTCTGACCTTTTCAGACACTAGGCACACATGTATACAGACATAGACACAGGTAACACACCCATATACATAAAATAAAATCCCAGATAACCAGCCAGCTCGAAACAGCCTATGTAAGAGAAACAGTGAATAGCACAAGCAGGTCTTGGCTGTGTGGAAAGCACAGGGTACCCTTGAACGTTCACGGCAAAGGAACTCCGCCCTTCCCCTTCCCTGCCACAATAGGATGGAATTGTGGGAGACTCCCTTGAAGGAAGCAGGAGTCTGGAGGAAGAGGGTGGTCCTGGCCTTCCCACCCTGTTCTTTAGCACTGTGCTGCAGATGGACTTTAGCCATACATTCTTGAGCTCTGCCACTGCAAGGGAAGCCCAAGTTGGCCAGGAGATGCAAGGAGCTAGGACCTGGCTGCCACCGGGTAGCACCAAGTTGCAGCTGGCATCTGGATGGAGTTGGCCTTGGCTTGGGATGAGAAAGAAAATCCAGAACCAATTTTCAGGATTTTGTTTAAAGCTTTATGGTGGAAGTGTACAATGTATGTGTTGAGGGGAACAGTTGGTCACCTTGTGAGGGAGTATAATGAAGGTAGAAAGGAGCCCGCTGTGTGTAGAGGGTTGAACTTGAGCCTTTGTTTCTAGGCAAGCATACTGCCACTAGACTAAACCCTGCTTCCTGATTTTTGAGACAGAATCTTGCTTTGTTAGTCTCAGCTGGCCTTGAACTGGTGAGTTTCTGTGTTCTGCCCCCTTGTGTTGGTTTTGTCTCTTGTATAGGCTGTGACCCTAGCCTTTAATGGCTGAGCCAGCTCTCCAGCCCCATTGTGTTGCTGTTTAAAGCCAGGTGGTACCTGAAGGCCTTTGCCAGTGGCACTGAGTGGAAATCCTGGGTGAGCCACAAATGTAGTTTGAAACTTCCAAGTCATAGGCTGGGGATGTGGCTTAATCAGTAGAGGCTTATCCTTTGTGCATGATTCTCAGCACCACATAAGGTAGGTGTGCACTTGGGAGGTGGAGACAGGAAGACCAGAGGCTCCCTTGAGGCCATCTGGGTTATGTAACACACACACACACACACACACACACACACACACACACACACACACACACAGAGAGAGAGAGACAGAGAGAAAGAGACAGAGAGAGACAGAGAGCACACACAAAACAAAAAACAAACCCAGTATTCAAACTGGTTGCAATCAAAAAACAGTAAGGGGAACTGGGGAGATGGCTCAGCTGATAAAGCTGTCAGATGCACCAAGTTTCCATCTCTGGAACCTTTGTAAGAAGCCGTGGCACTGGTGCGCATCCATACTCCCAGTTCCTAAAGGGAAGTGGGAGAATTGTCAGAGAGCTCCCAGGCCAGATGGCCATGAGTACACAGCATGGCAGCAGAATCCGCAGGGTGGGAGACGAGAATTGACTCCTAAGAATTGTCTTCTGACCACACTGCATGGCATGTGTGCTCTGAATAAAAATTAAAAACAACTGCCCCGAGCGCCCTTACCATTTTCTTGTATTTTGAAATCCCAAGTGCACTTTATATTCATGACACATCTCAGTTTTGAGTGCTCAGTAGTTTCACAGAGCTGCAGGCTATTGTAAGTGAAAAGTTTCACAATTGTAAAAACATGGGCAGTAATAACCTCCCCAGGAGAAAAGAGAGCGTCCTTTAGTGGAGAGCATTTTGCTGTGATCTCAGTTAGTTCATAGTACTCACAGGAAGGAGGAGCACAGTGAGGGCTGGAGTTGGAGGGTAGGGCCTCAGTCTCAGCTAGGCTATCTGATCTTGTTTTCCTCCTTGGGATGCTTGAGACTGGCTCTCCTGCCTTGGCTGACCTTGAACTTGGAGCAATCCTCCTGCTTCAGCCTCTCAGGGTCTGTCTCTGTGTAGCCCTGGCAGTCTCCTGCCTCAGCTTCCTTAGTGTTGTGGTCACAGGCATACCAGTGTAGGCACAATGTGCTGAGGCAGCTGCTTACTTCTGTGTGGGCAGCAAGGTGTCAAGTGGCTGGAAGTGTGGGCAAGAATAAAACTTTGAAACTTACCCCAACGATGCAAATAGTTTGTGAAGTAGCTCTTTTGTTTGTTTGTTTGTTTTTGTTTTTTTGAGACAGGGTTTCTTTGGGTAGCTCTGGTTGTCCTGGAACTCACTCTATAGACCAGGCTGGCTTCTAACTAGAAATCCTGCCTCTGTATGTGAGTGCTGGGATTAATGGTGTGTGCCAGCACCACCCAGCAGCTTTTGTGTTTTTAATTGTTACTGTTTCTGACTCTGTAGTCCAGGGTGGTTTGAGACTGACTGTGTAGTTTAGGTTGTTCTCCGGTTCATGGCCGTCATCCTGCTTAGGTTGAGTGCTGGAATTAGAGGCATGAACCTCCACATATAACTACATAGTGAAATTTTGTTCGGATTATCACACTTAGAAGGGAAAAGAAACCAGCAGTGACAGTGTGAAGAAGGTGCTGGCTTATAGGTTATAGTGGGAGGGATAGGAAGATTTAGATAGAATAATCAGGTGTGAGTTTGCTTGGGAAACTTGAGGTCTTCTATTAAGAAAACATAAACGGGATACTGACCCGTATGGGTCAAGACCTGTGGTGCCCAGGTCTGCAGAGTTGGGAAACACTGGGTTAGTCCTGGTCTCTCAAGTCCAAGCAGGGAACTGGTTGAGGAAGACTTGGTGAGTCATGGGGTCAAGCTGTGACCGGTTGAGACTAGCTGGGGTTTTGTAGACCATCCTGTGTGAGTTCACCTATCACCTCTTATCCTTCCAGGTGTGGATGTCGAGGCAGCCAAGCGGGCAGAAGAAGAATTGTTGCTTCACGACACAAGGTGCTGGCTGAATGGGGGTGCTATGCCAGAGGCCCGGCATCCCCGGACTGGGGCCTCTGCCCTGCATGTGGCTGCTGCCAAGGGCTACATGGAAGTGATGAGGTGAGAGGCCACAGTGACTGTTTAGTGTCTAGAAGCTTCTTGAGGCTCTTGCTCTTTTCTTCTAGTTTACTTGCCTAAAGCCAGTTTTTTCTCTCCCTAGCTGGGTTTGAGAGGGTTAAATTACATTTATTTATTTATTTGTGTGTGTGTGTGTGTGCGCGCACATACACAAAACATTCATACACATAAAAATAAAATCAGTCTTTAAAAAAGTGTCATTAAGCCAGGCATGATGGCATATGCCTATGCCTTTAATTTCTGTACTTGGGAGGTTGAGGCAGGATTGCTGTGAGATCTAAGCTAGTCCAGGCTATCTAATGAGAACTACATCCCAAGTCAGTGGGAAACAGAGGCAAAGGGAGCAAATGTCTGTTCCTTTTCAGGAGAACATTTCAGAAGTGTGTCCATGTTGGAAGGAAAGCTAGGTTTGTTTTCACACAACCGTATGTCTGGCTAATGGTTGTATGATGTGTGTATGCATGTGTATGGGCACTTTGTGTGTGTGTGTGTAGGTTGACATGTAGTACCTTCTTTAGCTGTTTTTTACCTAGGGTCCCAGGAACATGTCCAAAAGTCAGAGACACACCTAGTTCCACTCTTAGGAGTCCCACAGGAACTCCAGGCTACACAAGCATAATGTGTACACAGAGGACCTAGTGCAGACCCGTACAGGACACTGCAGTCCCTGCGAGCCCTATCAGCTCTGCTTAGTGGATTCTGTGGGCCATGCTCTCCTGGTGTCCTCGACCCCTCTGCCTTCTATAATCCTTCCTTCCCCTCTTCTGTGGGGTTCTCTGAGCTGTGGGTCTCTGCATCTGCCTCTGTCAGCTGCTGCAGGAAGTCTCTCTGATGACAGTTAGGCTAGGCACTGCTGAGTGAGTGTAGCAGAACATCATTAGGAATCATTTCCTTGACTGTTTCCTCCTCAGCTCTATTTGTTTCAACCCTAGGTCCATGAGCTATGGAGCCCTTAGTTCCTGGCCATCAAGGCTGTGTCAGGTGTGGGCTCCCTCCGTCTTGTGGCAGAGACTTCAAGTTGGACCAGTCATTTGTTGGCCCCTCCCACAAGTTCTGTGTCACCATTACCCTAGCACATTTTGCAGGCAGGCGAATTGTAGGTGAAAAGTTTTGTAGATGGATTGATGTCCCAGTCCCAGTACTGGAAGCCTTGCCTGGTTATAGAAATAGCAGGTTCCGGCTCTGTGTCCCACATTACTAGGAGTCTTTGCTAGGTTCACCCTGGTAGGTTCCAGGGACTTCCCACCCCACTAGGTCTCCACATGACCCTCAGAATGCCCCCCATTGAAGTCCTCCACCCTACCATCCTGTCCACCCCACCTTATCTCTCCTGTTCCCTTCTCCACCTGCCCCATTTCCTCTGCAAAATTCCTTCTGCTTCCCCTTCCCAGGGAATTCCATGCATCCCCCCTTGACCTCCGTCTTGTTACTTAACCTCTTTGGGTCCTGTGGACCGTAGCATGATTGTCCTCTACTTATCAGCTAAATCCACTCATAAGTGAGTACATACTATGTTTGTTTTTCTTTGTCTGGCTTACCTCACTCAGGATGATTTAGTTTCATCCACTTGCCTGCAGTTTTCATGATGTCTTTCTTTTGTAATTTTTTAAAAATGTGTATTGGTGTTTTGCCTGCATGTATATGTCTGTGTGAAGGTGTGGAACCTTTGGAACTGGAGTTACAGACAGTCTTGAGCTGCCATGTGGGTGCTGGGAATAGAACCCTGGTCCACTGGAAGAACAGAGCCTTTTCCAGCCCTGATGTCTTTTTTTTTTTTTTAAACAGCTCTCAGTTTTTCTGTGGGTGCTAGTGATGAGAACTTCTTTCTTTGTGCTTAACAGCTCTGACCTGAGCTGCCTCCACAGTTCCTGGGGGTTAAGTAGAGAAAGTATCTTGATACTTGTGGTAGCCCTACTCCCTTGTCACAGAACTGGAACACTGGAGCTGTGGGTGCAGGTCGTCAGTAGATGCTTACTTGGAGTTCTAGTTTATAACAAGAAGACCTTGGCCTAGGGAGGATATAGATAGCATACAGTTTGGGGGACCCTCTGGCAGATTTGATGATGAAGAAACTTCTGTGTGAGGAAAGGCTCATAGATGAGGAAGTATGACTGGGTGACATGTTTCAGGCTCCTAAGATACTGACCACAAGGGAGCCCAGCTAGTACATGTGCCAGCAGTGGGTAATATAACAAGAGGCCCAGCATGCCCTGCGGTGAGGGGGCAGAGGAATCTTGGGAAATGTGAGGTGGCGGAGGTCTCAGGGCCAGACAGGACCTAGTGCTTTGCAGTCTGTCAAGCATCTCTGCCTCCCTGTGCTTGAGGCCTTCCTTCCTCACTGACACAGGACCTCACTACACTTCTTTCTTCTTTCTAAAGAAGCCTTGTCCTATGCTGAGTGTGGATTGCTCTCAAGTTATTTTCTGGAAGGTCATTGGCTAAGCTGGGCTTGCTCTATTCCAGCATTCTGATGTTTTAGATCTTATCCTTCTGTGGTAGGGCTGTCCTATGTGTTGGAGGAGGTCTAGCAGCCTCTCCAGCCTCCACCTACTGATGCTACCTGCTTCTCTCTGTAAGTTAGTGATGATGTTTCCAGTTGTAGAGACGGGGTGTGGGGTATGTGTGTGTGTGTTGCCTGACACTGTTGAGAACGAGTATTCTAAAACAGTGTGGCTCCAGAATTATATAGCCCCTTTGAGGTCACATCCTCTTTGTGGGCTTGGTTGGGTTAGTGGGAGAGTCTACCCCCACCTTGTCACTTCTCACCACTGCTCTAAGTTCTTTAACCCTTGGGGCACTTGAAGGTGGTTTCCCTGTGGTGTGAGGAACCTTTTGCAGGTTTGATTTGTAGTTGTTGCCCCAAGGGAAGCTTGGGGCAGGGCTGGTTGCCAGCAAATCCAGTAATGTTTGGGTATTGACCAGTAGTAGTACTGTGGCCACAGAACAGAATTTGAAATCAACCATTGGCCTAGCTTGACACTTGACCCCAGCCTCCCTGGCCCTTAGGCTGCTACTCCAAGCTGGCTACGACACAGAGCTCCGGGATGGAGATGGCTGGACACCCTTGCATGCAGCAGCCCACTGGGGTGTGGAGGACGCCTGCCGTCTCTTGGCTGAGCATGGTGGGGGCATGGATTCGCTGACCCATGCGGTGAGGGCCATGTCAGATGGTGGGCAGGGTAGGGGGAGAAACCCCCACATCATCATCATCTACCTCCTTCCCCTACTCAGGGGCAGCGTCCCTGTGACCTGGCTGATGAGGAGGTGATGAGCCTTTTGGAGGAACTGGCCCAGAAACAGGAGGACGTGAGTCTCGACTCTAGTTTGCCTCTTTACTTGGCAGCTCTGAGGAGGTAACGGTCACTGGGAGGCTCACACTCTTTGTCCTCGACCTCTTATCCCCACCTGGTAGCTCCAGCTCTGGTGGAGGGCTATGAGCAGGGCCACCTCAGGGTATGTGGAGGAGGTGAGGCTGCACCCAGAGTTTCCTGCCTGCTCCTTGGGGAGACAGCTGTGTGCACGCCTTGTCCTAGCCCACCCCCACCCATCTCTAGTTAGCACTTTGGTTAGAACAGTGGGGTTGAAAGGGTCGAGGATATGGGCCCCAAAGCAGACGGGCATGGGCTAGAATTTCAGGTGGCTCGGGCATTGTGGGAACCAGCCAAGAAACACTGGAAACATTCTCTAGAGATGAGTCCGGTGACACTGAGATGCAGGTGGCATTACTGGTGGAGTACCGCTGTGACAAGTCATGGGGTTATGACAACAGACTGTTTAGTCTGCGGCCATGGCACTGTCATTAACTGAGAGCTTGCCTGTGATAACCATGAAGAGCCACCTGTCCTGTCCTTCGCTGCCAAGAGTTGACTAGCATCCTAGATGTGTTGAAGGGTAGGATGAGGTCTGAGCAAGGTGTTCACTCCTGGGAAGTAGAAGAATACCTCTGGGAATAGACTGGAGGCCATGCCTGGGAGAGCGTGAATAAGCCCATGTGCTGTCGGGATGCTGAGCTGCCCGTGTTTGCAGGACCCTGCATAAAGGGTGTCTAGGCCAGCTGTGTGATGGGCCTCGGGATGGAGAGTGGCACAGAGGGTGGCTAGGAGATCCAGGAGGGATTGTGCTCTCTGCCCCACCCCAGTTGTCCCCTTCTACCCTTGTAGCTTCGGAACCAGAAGGAGGCCTCTCAGAGCCGAGGCCAGGAGCCGCAGGGGCCATCAAACAGTAAGCACAGAAGGTAAGAAATGCCTGGGCTTGGGTGGCTGGGACTTGTCACCACACTTGGACATGGACACCCTGTCCTTCTCGTAGGAGCTCCGTGTGTCGTTTGAGCAGCCGTGAGAAGATCTCCCTGCAGGATCTGTCGAAGGAGCGCCGGCCTGGTGGGGCAGGGGGTCCGGCTATTCGGGATGAGGATGAGGGCGAAGAAGGCCCAGCTGGTAGGAATACTAGCCCCCTGAGTCTGAGGAAGAGTGTGGGCCTTGGGACCCCAAATGTCAGAGTGGCTGACATTGCCTTCCTGTTGTGCGCACAGATCACCCACCTATGGAGCCCAGGGCCCTCAATGGCGTCTCTTCCCCTGTGTCCTCGGGCCCGCAGAGCCCTGTGGTGAGTCCAACACCCTGAGCTGCTGTGAGCTTTGGGGCAAAGCCTCCTCCCCTCCCTCCCCGAGTGCGCTGTGATTTACTGTGGGTCTCCTGGAGTTTCGGCTCTGAAGAGAGGGGCCATTGTTTTGCTCAGTGATAAACACCTTTTCCCTCTCCCAGATGCCAGAAGAAGCTCCCTTCTCCAGGCGCTTTGGTCTCCAGAAGACAGGGAGCTCTGGTGCCCTGGGCCCCTCAGAAAGGAGGGGTGCAGAGGGGGTTGTTGGTCTGCAGCGCTCAGCTTCCTCCTCCCTCCTCGAAAGGACCTCCTCTCAGGTAGATGTCTGTCAGGGAGTGTGTGGTTCTAGGCTCCAGCTGTGGGGCACAGAGTACTTCCTTGTCCTCTCCTGTCCCCACAGGCCAGGGAGCCCCGTCTTGCCAGAATAACCCCTACCCCTGCTCAGAAAGTGCCAGAGCCCTCTACCCTGTAAGTACTAGCGGCTGGGCCAGGGTCATTTGAGATCCTGAGAAAGTCCTTAGGGTTCATCAAATAAATTCTTCATGTAAAACTCCCAGGCCACTGTGGTTTGACCACCTCTGGGCCTTTTTTGTCATGGGGCTGGCTTGGGCTTTTCCTCACTCCTTCGAGTCTGCTTGTATGCCACCATTTCCGTGGAGCCCACCAGGACTGCCTTGCTAATGTCAATGCAGTGCATGTCCTTCCCCGCTTATTCTCTTTATTTTCTCCCAGGCTCCACACTTGCCTTTTGGCTGCTGTTTGTTTTATTTATGTGTATTTTGCCCAGAAATGACTCATTGGTAGCCATGACTGGGTTATTCTCTGGTCTCTCCCATGCCTGGCACAGAATGCGGGGGCTTGAAGAGTATTTACTGATGAATGAGTGAATCCTTGCAGGTGTGAGGCTGCCAGGCCTCCTTCTTTGGATCATTCTGCTCCACCCTCCAGGAGGGAACCTGGATCCCCAGTGAAGCCAAATGTCCTCACAGCCTCTGCAGCCCCCCTGGCTGACTCCAGGGATCGTAGGAGGTAAGAGGCTAGAGGAAGGCAGCCCAGAGACAGCCAGCAGTGTCTGCAGGTCACGTGAGCTCTGGGAAGACTCCTGGGGTGCTGTTTGTCCAGTCTTAATATTCTGTCAGAATGTGCACTTTTCTAAGGTGTCACTCACTGTGTGACAGCACCCAAGGAACATTCTCTAAGTTCAGGGTTCTCCACTTAGGTCCTACCAGATGCCTGTGCGTGATGAGGAGTCTGAGTCTCAGCGGAAGGCTCGCTCTCGCCTTATGCGACAGTCTCGGAGGTCCACACAGGTGTGGAATTGCCCTGGGGTCTGTGCTCTTGAATCCGAGGGAGGAGGCTGGGGATCTGAACTTGAGTCCTGTCAGAGTCTAAGGCGTTTCCCTGACCATGTTCTCTTTGCTAGGGTGTGACTTTGACAGACTTGAAGGAAGCAGAGAAGGTGGCAGGGAAGGCCCCTGAGCCAGAGCAGCCTGTCCTGCCGAGCTTGGTGAGGAGGGTCTGTCTGGTGAAGTGGGGCCGCTGGAGCCCATCTCCCTGTTTCTGACTGTGCTTTTCCCCGACAGGATCCTTCTCGGAGACCTCGGGTGCCTGGTGTGGAGAACGCTGAGGGCCCTGCCCAGAGAGGTGAAGTCTATTTTCTGTGAAATCATTCCTCAGGGAGTCATCTTTCTCTTTGTTAACTGGGGGCTGTCAGGTTCCCTGTACTGTAAACAAGGGCCCCTAAAGTGGTGTCTGGGCTGATTCCTGCTGATTCCCCAGCAGAGGCGCCCGACGGGCAGGGCCAGGGACCACAGGCGGCCAGGGAGCACAGAAAGATGGGCCATGAGCGGAGGGGCCCAGCAGAGGTGAGGAGGTTGCGGAGGAGGGAGGGCTGGAGGGAGGGCAGGCTTGGACATTGGATGGAGACTGAACTCCCAGGGCTCTTCTTCAGGGGAAGGAGGCAGGGCCGGCAGAACGTAGCCTGGAGTGCAGGTAAGCTGGGTTGTGCATGGGGGCTGGGGCACCTCTCTCGGGAAAGGACTGGTCCCTAAGGCTTGTAGCTTCTGTCCAGCACTGTGGATGGCGGCTCCACTGCCCGAAGGCAGCGTTCACAGAGAGACCTTAACCCAGAGTCCAAGCAGGAGCATGAAGAGCCTGATGGAAGCTTCCGGAAGGTACACAGCATCCCACCTCATGCCCCACTCTACCCTGTTCTGGCTCCTGCTGATGGCTCACACCCAGCCGCTTCCCTGACCCTTCTGAGCCTGCCTGCCCACTCTGTTCTTAGCTATACTTGGAGCTTCGAAGGGAGAATGAACGGCTTCGTGAGGCCCTGACAGAGACCACCCTGCGCCTGGCGCAGCTCAAGGTGGAGCTGGAGCGAGCCACGCAGGTACAGGTGCAGAGACCTAAGAACCAGCTGTGTTGGGGACAATGGGAGGCAGAGTTCCCGTGGCAAGGGGCTGGCTAGACTAGGAGTGAGAGGTGGCTCCTGACGCTGGCTCTTCTCTGTCTTCACCAGCGGCAGGAACGCTTTGCTGAGAGGCCTGCCCTCCTGGAACTGGAGAGATTCGTAAGTGTGAGCTGCTGGGGTGGTCCTGCTGTGTCCTGCCTTGCCCTTACTCTGCTTCTGAACCTGTTGGTTCATTCCTTGCAGGAGCGCAGGGCCCTGGAACGCAAGGCAGCAGAGCTGGAGGAGGAGCTGAAGGTAACTGGGGTCTGTGATGGGCGTTGGCCAGAGCCCAACCTGCCTGGCTCTACCAGCTCACTCCACCCTGTCCCCTAGGCCCTGTCTGACCTCCGAGCTGACAACCAGCGACTTAAGGATGAGAATGCAGCACTGATCCGCGTCATTAGCAAACTATCCAAGTGACTCTGGAGAAGTTCCCGCACCATATTTATACAGCTGCTTTTGACACACGCACCCCTTCCCCCGAGTGAACATGAGTGACAGGGCTCCGGGGGAAGTTGCCGAGAAGCCATAGCCTCCTCTTGGAACCTCAGAACCAGGAGGAAAGCACAGAGTCCCTAGGAACCAAGGGGGGTACCCTCTGAGGCCAGGATGGAGGTGGGAGGCTGAGCCAGGTAGGGAGACGTTGCTGAGAGTGGGCAGGCACCAGAGATGGGACCAAGAAGGAAGCAAGGACCAAGAA
>PVIH01017794.1:0-40648 GCA_004025045.1 Sigmodon hispidus | reverse complement strand
CAAGTCTGTTTTTATGCCAGTACCAGGCTGTTTTTATTACTGTAGCTCTATAGTATAGCTTGAAGTCAGGGATGGTGATACCTCCTGAGGTTCTTTTGTTGAGTAAAATTGTTTTGGCAATTCTGGCTTTCCTGTTATTCCAAATGAAATTGAGTATTGTTCTTTCAAGGTCCAAAAAATATTGTGTTGGGATTTTGATCTGCTCCTTCAATTTGTACATGTAAGAGTTCTCTCAGAAGCATACAGAAATGTAAGACTTAGGAGGCAAAATCTTGTTTAGTTGAAAATACATAAGTTAATTTTAAACAAAAAAAGGATTTTTTTACAATTTTTATGAACCAGCACTAAATACTTGTAAATTCATCAGTAGTAATTGACAGTGATGTTTATTTTTGTGTTATTTTATAGAGAAGGTCTCATGGGAATGGCTTTGAACTCCAATCCTCCTTCTTCCACCTCCAATAAGTCAGGATCACAGGTATGTGCTATCACACCTAGATTTTGTAATTTAAATGAAGGAGGTATTCTTTTTTTGATTTTTTATTTATTTTTGAATAAAGTCTCATTTTTAAATTCATATTAAACTCTTTTTCAAACTCGTTTCCCTCTCCCGCCCATAACAAGCTTAGCTTTCCTGGAACAGGTTCAAGACACAAAAGCCAAAAGCCCTAGTTATACATGGCCACAAACTCTGGCACAGTAAACAGCCCCCAATCACTGAAAAGGTTTCATATAGCACAAGTAAGGGTGATATGCTCTGGATAAATCAGCCTGGCACTTGTTTTTGTCACTTGAAGAAAATAATTGTCTGACATCTTTTGAGTTTGAAGATGGTTTGAGCAATTAAATTATCTTTGACAGAACTGCTTACGGCAACTTCATATGGTTGACAGGGAGCTCTCTGAATAATTGAATTGCTCATTTCCCTGTACACAGAATTTCACATGTCAACTGGTTTACCATGGGGATACTGCATAAATAATGGCAAACAAAAATGAAGCACAAAGATGAAATCGTCCAGAAAGCTGGGTACTTGGGCCACTCCAGGTCTAATATTTTATTTCTATTGTATGGGTCCTGGAAGTTGAGGATCTATGACATTGTTGGTGATGACTCTTGCCCAGAAGAATTTGGTGAGTGCTATTATGGCACCCATAGGACTGTGTGGTTTGAGTCAGAGGAGAAAACTGAAGGAAAATGGCAAGATGTGCAGAGATGGCTGACTAAAGAAGTTGTCTTTCATTCATTTCACAGGAATGGAGCTGTACAGGGTGGCTGGACGTGCGTCCATGCGTGCTTGTGTGTGTTTGTGTGTGTGTTTGTGTGTGTGTGTTCATGTGCTGACAGTGCCTGATGTTCTAAGGGTCTTTGTGGCTCTTGCATGAGAAGATCTGCTATGATTTCATTAGGACCACGATATTGTTTGTGGTTCTTGTATTTGGTGGCAAATTCCCTGATTACCAGGTGGGTCCTTCCCTGCCTGTAGAGAGGTAATGTCATATTGACTGTTCATTACATTAACTAAAGCAAACCTTAGTGACTCCTGAAAAACAGGTGGATTAAGTTGTCTCTTATCTCAATCTTCTGTGTTGCTTTACTTCCCAGAGGTGTCCCTTCCTCCAGGCCACCGCCTCTTTTGCATCACTGGATTTATTTCATTTCACATTTTTTTTTTCCTAAATGGTTGAGGCAGGAATTCACAGCTTTAGTACTAGTGCTGACATTTTACACAGAATCTTTCTTTGTTTTGAGGAACTTTCTGTGCGTTGTGGGATATTAAGTAGTATCTCTGGCTTCAATTTTTTCTCATTTTTTATTTAAGAATTTGTTAAATATATGCAGTACTATTCTCCCTCCTTCACTCTTCCCAGTCTTCCTCCAGCTTCCCCTCATTCTAACCTTCCATCCATTCCTCAGAAAGGGTAAGGACTTCCAGGGTGAGTCTATGCAGTCTAGCTCAGGTCCGAGTTGTCCCCTGCCCCAGTATCAAGGCTGAGTAAGGTGTTCTTCTGTAGGAAATGGGCTCAAAGAAGCCAGTTCATGTACTAAGAATAAATTCTGGTCCTTCTGCCAGAGGCTCCACATACTTGCCCATGTCTGTCTTTAATTTAATAGATGTCAGTAGCAGCAAATATTTTTTTTAGCATACATATCTCACCTTTTTGGGACATATGCACACTAAATTTATTTGTTAATTATTTGAAATTCAAGTTAAACTGGGCATCTATATTTTATCTGGTAACACTTCTTTGTGTGTGTGTGTGTGTGTGTGTATGCTTGTATGCATGCACAAGTGTAGGTGTAGATGCTTATATCTATGTGTACAGGTCTATATACATATATGTGTGCATGCATGTGAAAACTAGATGTCAAACTCAGTTGTTATTTCCCAGGAGCCATCCACCTTGGTTCTTTTGAGACAGGCTCTCTTCACTGGCCTGGAACTTGCTTACTAAGCTAGGCTGATTGGTTGGTGAGCCCCAGAGAATTTATCAGCCTGTCTCTACTTCCCTAGTTCTGGGATTACAAGCATATACCACTGAAGCTCATCTGTAAAAACAAATATAAATTCTAGGGATTGTACTTGGGTAGGTCCTTTTGCATGTAAGGCAAGCAATTTACTGGCTGACCTATTTCTATAGCATTGGCATTACTTCTTAGGAGACAAAAATGGCCTGACTTGAGGATACTAGGTTTATATATGTTCACTTTGAGAAGTCAAAGAAACCACTCTATAATTTGTAAAAGAGTCACTTGAGCTAGATGGAAGGTGAAAAGAGCCTTGGCATCAATGGTTACCAGGGATGTAAAAATCAAATGCACAGTGAGATACTGTCAGCTGCACCAGGGAGACATAGCCTGATATGGCTGCCAGGAACTTGATCAGTCTTCCTACTCTTACTCATAGTGCTCTTCATTCTGGTTAAAGCTGAATCCTCAACTGTGTAGTAGAAAGGTACTTAGTTCATGGCTAGTCACAATGAAGTAAGTGAGTTAGTTTAGTAAATATTTAGGTAGAGAGATACACAGGAGAAGGACAATATACACTTCAAAACCTAGGTGCAAGTTTCTCAAGAGAGAATTGCATTTAGGTGTATTGATAATGGCTAAATATTTAATATTTTCCTTTCTAAATTACATTTATCAAAGGGTGTAATTTACAAAAAAAGTCAAAAACTAAGCTAAGACCTTTAGAAAGGCTATATGAAAGCCTACTACTTTAGAAGGTTTCTAAAATGTATAAAGAAAATTGAAATGTAATGACCATATAATGGGTGAGACATTGCCCCAACTAAACATAAAACCCCAGTACCAGAAATGGGTGATTTTAGGGTCAGTCATCGACCAAAAGGATCCCATAGATTACTCCTAAAATATTATAGGCCAATGCCAATGCTATTGCTTGTCCCTTACAACCTGATACTAATTGCTGAGGACACTACATGGAGAAGGCATCAAGCATGAAGTCAAGCTAGTGTCCAAAAAGAAGTTTCTCTACACTATGAACACTTGTCAATAAAAGAGAAGATTCTTGTTGAACATGAGTTTGAGTTCTCCCTGTTTGCTCTATTGTTATCCCTATAGACCAGTGCTTTGCTCAATCCCTATCAGTAAAGCTTCTGTTTGCAGAAGATAACACAGAGCCCCATAACTGAACAAAATGCTACATGTGAGAGACTTTGGAGCACTCACTTTTGGAATTACAGACAGTTGTTAGTTGCCATGTGGATGCTGGGAATTGAACTCAGGACTTCTGGAAGAACAGTCAGTGCTCTTAACCGCTGAGCCATCTCTCCAGCAGAGCACTCACTTCTAAATAGGATATCTTTATCAAATCCTTCTTCTCAAGGCTCAGGAATCCATGCAGAAGAGGAGGTGGAAAAGGTAAGAGTGAGAGAGGTAGTGGATTCCTTCAAAGAAACTTTATTCCAAATACAATGGGGTGATATACATATGATCTCACAGAAACGGTGATACCATGCACAAGATCTGCACAGATTCAAGCCAGACCAAATTCCAGAGATGAGGAAGTAGACACAAATTCATACCCTTAACCAAGGAACTATTTGCAATTGATACTTGCTGGGAGAGGGAAATTTTGTTTTCTCCAATGGAGTGACATTGAGTGTGTCAATCACACTCCACGGCAGGCCTCATGCTCAGGAGTGGTTGGCCAACACAAAACAGACTCCATGATTTTATGTGTAATTATTTTGACTGTAGCTTGGTATTTTTTGTCCTCTTTGTTTTTGTTCTTTTTTTTTTCTTTTGAGAGAGAAAAAGAAAATGAACTTGTGTAGGTAGGGTAATGGGAAGGATATGGGAGGACTTGGGAAAGGAGAAAGAATTTGATTAAAATAAAGTGTATGAAAAAGTTCAAAAATAAAAAAGAAAGAAAAATGTGAGTAGAATTTAAAATTAAACAAAAATACATTCTATTTATTTTCTTTAAATTCCGGTTGTAAATGAAATTGTAAGGTAGTCCTATGAGGTACACTTTCAATGACTCATGTGACCGATGAATGAAGAAACAGAGTAGGGCTGTTGATCTCTTTCCATTTCTTCCTTTCTCTTTGTTTCCCATCTGTCTGTGTTAGTTGCTGTTTTTCAGCTGTATGTGGAGATTACTTGAAATGGGGTCTTGCTTTGCATCCCTGTCTGTCCTGGAACTAACAATCCTCCTGCTGCAGCCTTCAGAGTTCTAGGTTTACTTAAGAATACTGCTACAAAGCAAGGAAACAATTAAATAGAGAGCCTACAGTATAGAAGAAAGTCTTTTAGCTGTCTGTCTGACAGAGAATTAATATCCAGAGTATGAAAAGAACTAAAAAGAAAATCACGCAACCTGATCAATGAATAAGCTAATGAAATGAATGGATGAGATACAAATGCTCAATAAGTACACAGAAAAATGTTTACCCTCGGTAGCCACCAGAGAAATGCAAGTTAACGCTACCCAGATTAATCGCATCACAGTTAGAATGGCAGTCATTAAATAAACAAGTAGCAACAAATGCTAGTAAGGGTGCAGATGACAGGGAACCCTTATACTCTGCTGGTTTGAACATAAACTAGTGTGACTCTTCATGGCAATCAGTATGGAGGTGCCTCAGAAAACTAAAAATAGATCTACCATACAACCTAGCCATACTACTCCTGTGAATTTACCAAAGGGATTTCAGTTAACATGTCACAGTGATACTTGCACATCAATGTTTATTAAAGCACTGCTAAAAGGCAATGAGTTACTATCTTAGGTATTTGTCAATAGAGGAATAGATAGATATATGAGGCAATATAAAGATTTTATGAGTAAAAAAAAATCAGAGCTATGCCAATCATCTTTTCCCTTAATCATTCAAATCTTGAAATTTTGTTCTAAAAGCATTTCCCATGGGTATTACCAGGATTGTGATAATCAGTTACCATATACAGGATCACATTGTCTTGAATGGCATTAGCTGAAATAAAAATGTTCATTATTAAAATTTTTACTTTATAGCCAAAGTATTAAAAAAGTCACTAATAAAGTTAGAGTGAACTTATATTTAAGAAACTCCAATTTTCTCTCTAGTTGTAAAATAGTATCAACAAAAATCAATAAAATAAATAATATACAAGTTTGAAATTTAAAACATTAGACAAGACTTCCTTTCCATTTGATGTGATCGTACACAACTATCATGCCCAGCACATAGAAGGAAGAGGCAGGATGAGCCTGAGTCAAAGACAGGCCTCGACTGCACAGTCAGACCTTATCTCAAAAAAAGAGAAGAAATCTGTTTTATGTGTATTTTCAACACAATACAATAAACAACTGAATTTAGTTCTTACTTTACACTTTCATACTCATCTCAGTATACAGACTAAATTCTAGAGGCCCATTTCAAATCATAAGGTCATTCAAGTGATTCTGGCTTAAGTGGCTTCTGCAGCCCCAGACAAGAGGAAACATAAAGGAGACAGGGGAAAGGTTTAGTTGTGACAAGCGTGTACCCATGTGATTCTAAAATTACTTATTCATTCAGTAAGAAATAATTACTTCGTTAAGGCAACCCTTCAAACACATGCTATTAAATCACAGTGCTCAGGCTCTAGTTACTTGGGGGGAAGTGGAAGAGCTTGGAGATTGAATTCATTTTTCTCATAATTGGCTCGTATTGGCATCATATAGCTGGAGGAGCGAGAGAACAGAAGGTAGAGAGGGGGCTGCTAAGCCTCCATCTTACATGAATTCTAATGACTTGCAAAACTAGCTCTTTACAAATTAATGTCACCAGGATCTCATTCTGGTTCCCTTGGGCTCCTTGATCCTTATGATCTCTGTTGAAAGAATTTCAGCAAGATACACAGGATGTACTGCAAAGATGGGTACAGTTTATTACAGAAGAAAGTGGGGCATTCTTTGGGGAAAAGAGAGAAAGGCAAGTGACAGAGGGAGGGAGGGAGGGACAGAGACTGAGACCAACAGACCTAGAGAAGTCAGAGAAATACAGAGAGAGAGAGAGAGAGAGAGAGAGAGAGAGAGAGAGAGAGAGAGAGAGAGAGAGGGAGGGTGGGAGAGAGAACACAACATAGTGGCCCAAAAGATAATTGTTCTGATTTACATTTTCGACAGGTTATTTTCGACAGGTTTTGTACCAATTTTAAAGGACCTGGAACCAACAGCTTTCCTGAGGGGAGTGTTCCTGTCTAAGTGTTTGACAGACTCATTTGAATTAACTTTCACAGACGGGGCAGTGGTATGCCTTTGTTCTTTATTGTAAAGCCTCCTACTAGACAGTAATCTTGTATGGCTTAGGGCTTCTGGAAGCAGGTTTACATAGTTATCTTTTAATGACTTTCTGGGCAGTTCAGGACATCACATCTCTTTCCAGGAGCAGAAACAGGATTCAGACCATATTCCTCTTTCCAGTAATTATTGCCCTGAAGTTTCAGTTAATGGCTTTACAAACCGGTGATTATGAGGCAGGAGTCCAGCCCTAATGACCCTCAAGCTCCCTACCATTAGGGCATGAAAGAGTTTGTAAGACTCCGCTCTTTTGGGGGATGTTCTCTAGATGGAAATAATACCAGAATAGCAGTGTTGGCAGTGGTCTTATTTCGGCCTCATTCAGGTAATAACTGATTATGTCTTCCATTCACAGAAGATCATCTCCTACCTTCCAGGCAGGTAAAGCTTTGAGTCATCCAGAACAGATGGCCTTTCTCTCCTGAAATGTCTCAGGGGGAAAGCTGCTGCTTAAATGGTTGAAAGAAAGCTTTCAAATAGGAATTGAAGTAAATTTTAATGTATGCCTGTCCTTCTCCTAACTCTTCCAATAGGCCTGACTTATCTTCTTATCCACCTAACTAAGAAAGCTGAAACAGAATCATGGAGAATCATTAAAAATAAAATTATGTTTCATTTATGACAGTTTTGCATCAGGCTTTTTACTGCCAACTTCATAATTATGTTGCTTGGATAATACCGTAATAGTAATGATCACTTGTGTAGCAACATCCAATGTATGGTATATGACAATATATATATTTTAGCATAGTCTCAATAGAAATATTTAATTTTTAATTGACTTTTAAAAAATCAACACTACTTCTCTATATTTTGTACAGTGTATTTTACCAGTTGCATAGGTAAATATATAGAGTCTCAGGAAAAGAAATGACTTCACAAAAGTCACATAGCTAGAAATATTGATCCCATAATCTTAAGATTAGCAAACTATGGGCCATATCCAGCCTGTTTTATGCTTATGTACCTCACTCGAGTGAAGGATGGTCTTAATATCATTAAGTGGTTTCAAACTTTCAAAAGAATATCCTATGTCACCAAATTTATATGAAATTTGATTATAGCACCCATAAAAAGTTTTACTGGGACCCATACACTCATTTGCTTGCACATTCTGTATAACTGCTTTATAGCTGCAATGTCAGAGTTCAGTAGCAATGACAGAGAACATATGGCCTGTCATTTCTAAAACATTTATTGCCTGGCCTTTTGTAGAAAAAATTAATGACTCCGGCTATTGTATATTACACAAATCAGATTGTATCATTGGATGTCTGAATGGGTTTAAAATCAAATTTAAGAATTTAAGAATCAAAGGATAGTGTAAGTGTTATGAAATGCTGTCTTCTGAACTATAGAGAAGAAAATAAGAAAAGTAGTTCATTGGGACTCGGCATTGAGTTTGCCATGTTTGTAAAATATGCAATCATATTCATGTAATGATTTTGCCAGTTTGGTCCTAATAGGTTACAAAAGAGTTTAAGTCAAATGACTGTAATGTGACTATGTTTCCAATTCCTATAGACATGCTTTAGTTATTCAGAATTTTTTTTTGAGACATGACCTCACCATGTAGCCCTAGCTGATCTAGAACTGTCTATGTAAAGCAGGCTGGCCTCAAACTCGGAGGTTCGCACACTTCTGTCTCTTGAGTGTTGGAATTAAAAGTGTGTACCAATATATCTAATTTTTTAGACTCTTAAAAAATATATGCTTATTATATATCAGTACCAAAATATCAAAATTTCTGTAAGCATTATGACATCTTCATGCTCAAATATCAATTACAACTCTGCATCTTATTTGGAACTACTTTTATGAAGAAAATTAAATATGCATATTTTAGTAATTTAAGCTTTCAATTATGCCCCAAGCTTGCCCCTTCTTCTCTTTAAAGGAGAGAGAAAGGGGCAAGCTTGGGGTGTAATTGAAAACTTAAATTACCATTCAATCAGTTGCTTCTGAACTGCCCACAGGTCTTTCATTTAACCCCTGGAAATGCATTTGCTATGTTTGCCATAGCAACACATTTAGCATGTTCAGAAAATGTGATGTGTAAACAGTTCTTTAAAACTTTAAGTAAGGCTCACAGATCATTGCTGAAGAAGAGGTAGCAAGAATTTAAGAATCAAAGGGTAGTGGAAGTGCTGTGAAATGCTGTTTTCTGAACATGACATGGCTGTGGCCTTCAGGAAGTCACAGCAGTTATAGTCACCTGCATGCTATTGGACCCATCAACATTCCACCATGGATGGGCATGGGGATTCCTGAGGGCCCCATCCATCTTTAAGGAGCATTTCATAGATACTAGAGAAAGGGAATAATTTTCTTCAGTGTTGTAGCCAATGGTAAGTTGTTCATCCTCTAGTAAACGACGCCACACCAGTAGTCATGCAAGCAGCCCTAACTAAACTTAGTGGGTCACAAAAGCTGTAACCAAACATGGTAACATGAAAAGATATGGAAATAGGTGGGGAACGTAAAGTGTCGGGAAGAAAGAATTTAGCTGGAGCAAAGGTGGGAATTGAGAGCATAATATAGGATGACAATGACTAAAATGTATTACATATGTATAAAATTTCAAAGAATAATACAAATAAATCCATTAAAAAATTAAAGAAATGTAATCTAATGTATCTTAGTTAGAGTTCTACTGCTATGAAGAGACACCATGACCATGCAAATTTATTTCCCTCCCAGAGACAGTTTCTCTGTGTTTAACAGTTGTGGCTATCCTGGAACTTGCTTTGTAGACCAGGCTAGCCCCAAACTCATAGAGCTTCTCCTGACTCTGCCTCTCGAGTTCTGGGATCAAGGTTGTGCAACAACACTGCTTGGCCAAATCATGATAACTCTAACAAAAAGAAAACATTTTATTGGAGCTTGCTTTCAGTTTTAGAAGTTTAGCCCATTATCCTCATAGCAGGGAGCATTGTCACATGGAGGTAGACATGGTGCTGGGAGAGTAGCTGAGAATTCTGCATCTGTAGCTGCAAATAGCTGAAGAGAGTGATTTAGGTCTGGCTTGGGCTTATGAAACCTCAAAGTCCACCACCAATGATATACTTCCTTCAACACCACACCTATTCCAATAAGGCCACACCTCCTAGTCCTTCTCAAGTAGGGTCACTCCATGATAACTAAGTGTTCAAATATATGAACCACATAATTCTTAGTTTTTGCAACATGAGGCAACTCTATTCTTCCATCCCTATGCCCACTGCCCAGCTTAACAGTTGACACTTCCATCAATACCTCAAAAGCAAAACCTGCAGGTCATTAGCATCAACCATTATGGTCATATTATTTTTTTCTGTGGTGTATGTACTTGTGTATGCATGTGTACATGTAGGTGCACATATGTGTAGAGAACAGAAGTTGATGTTAATTAGATTTCTCCCTCAATTTCTCTCCACCTGAGAGCTCAGCAATTTGGCTAGGCTGAATGTCCAGTAAGATCCAGAATGTTTCCACTTCTCCCAAACTATAATTACAAGTATGAACTTCTGCAGTGGATATTTATATGGGTACTGAGGATCTGAAGTCAGACCCCTAAGCTTTATCAACTGAGAATAAATTTGAATCCCCTACACCAGTGTAAAAAGGTGGACATGGGGGTGCAGAGTAGGTGAATCTCTGGAATTTGATGGCCAGACCACCCAGCTCAACACTGGGATTTTTTAAAATAGAGATATCTTTTATTTTTGCCTGCAAGTGTTTCTGAAATACTGAAAAGTTCATTTTACTAAGATATAACTTTTGCTGGATCCTTGGGGAGATCCATTCCCAGTTTTCTGAGAAACTGCTATATTGCATTCCAGAGTGGCCAAAAAGTTTACACTCCCACCAATACTACTATTGGGCATATGCCCTGAAGAGGCACATTCACACCCGAAAAGCATTAGCTCAACTATGTTCATAGCAGCATTATTCGTAATAGCAAGAACCTGGAAACAACCTAGATGCCCCTCAACTGAGGAATGAATTAACAAACTATGGTACATTTACACAATGGAGTACTTACTACTCAGCAGTAAGAAAAAAATGATATCCTAAAATTTGCAGGCAAATGGATGAATTTGGAGAATATCCTTTTCCAAAGCTATAAACCACAACCACTGAAGAGCTTGGTATCTGAAAATTATATTTAATATAGTCTTCTGCTGTTTATTTGATCTCAACACTATTCATTCTACACAAAGGCATTGTTACATCTTTTTTGTCAGTCTATTTTATTTTATGGTTTTTAGACAATAAAATCATTTTTTCCATGTTAAAACATATCTTTTACAAATTGAAATATGCAGTGTAATGTCTAAAGTATCAATAATATACATTTTTATTAAAAATACTTTTATATAATATACTATAATCACAGTTTTTCCTCCTCCCAGATTGTTCCTACCTCTTCACCCACCAATGCTAGAGATTAAACCCAGGACCTTGTGTACAGTAGGCAAGCACTGTTCTACTGAGCCATGCCTCCAGCCAATTCTGTTGATTTGTTTCAACTATTCACTAAAAATTGTTTGTCAAATTATCCCATAGTTTGTTTACCTACTGTCTTGTTGAACACAAACAGTTTGTAGTTTTTAGCTATTATAAATAAAGCTGCTACAAATAATTTGTCTACATGATTGTTTCTGCCCATATGCTCTCATTTTGAAAAGGAACATGATATGTTCTCTTCTTGGTAAGTGACAAAAGACAATCCTCATGATCATGATGACAAAAGACAAGAAAGGACAAAGAACAATGAGACATACTTTTTTCACTCCCCAGCCTGCTGGCCCTTGCTGTATAATCAGTAAATATATTTTCTTTGTAAAAGCACTAAACAGATTTTTCTTGTATAAGCAGTAAACACGTTTTCTTCGAAAGAAAAAGAAAAAGTAGGAGAAATATTCATCATTTGCAGTTAGTGAGGAGAGCACATGTATGGCGATTTGAAGAAAAATAGTTGCCAAAGGCAGTGGTACTACTTGGAGGTATGGTCCTGTTGGAGTAGATTTGGTCTTATTCATGGAAGTATGTTACTGAAGGGGCAAACTTTGAGGTTTTTATTGCTCAAGCTTCCCTCACTGTGACACTGTATTCACTTCCTATTACCTTCTGATCAAGATGTAGCCAGCACCATGTCTGCCTGCATGCTCCCTGCCATGATGATGATGAATGGAACCTCTGAAACTTAAGTAAGCCACCACCTCAATAGAATGTTTTCCTTTGTAAGAGTTGCTCTGTTCATGCTGTATTTTCACAGCAATAGAAATCCTAAGACAACATGAATTACTGCCAAGCAATTTTTTCTTCAAAGAATTTGAGACATAGAGATTTTACTCAGAAGGTATATGAGTATTGATCTAGGAAAGCACTTTAAGAACAGGCACTTTTTTAAATTAAAAAAATTAACATGTTCATTGTAAGGTCATTGTTAAGATAGAAAGAAGGGTCAAATGCTTCTGGACAGGCTTAGCTCAAGATCATAAAATACATGTTCAAAGTTCTAAGATAGCACACAGGAAATGTCTTTGGGCACGCACAGTTTAAGATCATGAAATGATAGACACCAATGTTCTCAAAGTGCTCATTTCAATATTATAATGAACCAAGTTTACTCTAGGTACTTATAAGAATGCCTTATAAGTGGCTTTTTTTTCTCTAAAACCTTTAGCTAAAATTAAAGGATAGGATACTGAAAGTGTGACCTGATGTGGTGGGAGGGGGAAGGGACCTTGAATAAGAATATACAAGGATAGAAAGTGTGACTTCTTTGTTCATAATAATAAAATAATAATAAAAAAGAAAGTGTGACAATATGTGAGTTTGTCTTATAGGTGCCCACTTGGGTTAGCTGATAACTATTTATCTTGGATACCTAAGGATGAGATTACTAAGGCATAGGGTCAATGTGTGTTGCTGAGGTCATTGTGTGTTTAGCTTTTAAAGAAACCAAAGATTTCTACAAAGTGGTTGTATTGTTTCCAACTCCTAATGACATGAGTGTTTCAATTGTTCTGCATTGTTGTCAATACTTGCTGTTGTCTATCTCTTTCATTCTAGCCCACTTAGAGCTATAAAGACATATCTCACTGTGCTATTAACTTTTATTTTTACTAATGAAGAAGGCTGTCCTACTGTGGAATAATCCTTTTGTAGACTGTAAATATGTATTACTGTCTTTGGGTAGTAAAAAGCTGACAGACTGGTAGCCAAGTAGGAATTATATATGAAACAGCCAGAAACAGAGGACTCTGGGAAGAAGGTGGAATCAGAGAAGATCAGGATGCAAGACTTCGTAAGAACAAATAAAACCACAAGCTAAATGGCAATATATAAATTAATATAAATGGGTTTATTTAAATGTAAGAGCTAATAACAAGCCTGAGCTATAGATCATCCATTTAAAATTCATATTCAGCTCCTGAGTCAGTTATTTGGGACTGGGCAGTCAAGATAGGAAACATGCATTTACATCGCCCAATACTTTAAAATGTGTTTATTTCCTTTATTTTCTTTTATGAATACCATCTGAAGTTTTCATACATTTTATTAAGCCATTTAACTTCATACTATTGAATTATATGAATGTATTCTGCCTTCTGAATGAAAATTCTGCTTTGATTTTGTGTGCTGTAGGTATTTCATCTAGAACATACTTTTACTTTTTATACTCTTAATACTATTCTTTGAATACTAGACATATAATTTTGAGGAAGTATAATTTATTAATGTTTTCTGTTATAGTTAATGTTCTTGTTTTCTAAAGATGTATTTATCCATCTTAAAATGGCAATGATATTTCCCTGTATTTGATTTAAAGGTGCTATAATTTTAACATTTATATTTGGGTCTGTGATTCATCTCAAATTAAGTAGTTGCATGGGCTATGAGGTAATAGCCAAAGTTATCTTTAAAACATCTCTCTCCCCCCCTCTCTCACACACACACACACACAAGATAACGTTGAGGGCTTTAGATATAGCTCAGTCAGTAGAGTGCTTGCCTATTATGCACAAAGAAATGAGTTTAGTTCCAATCACCACATATTCCATGAATGATGGCACACATTTGTAATCCCAGAATTCCAAAATTGAAGGCTGGAAGATCAGAAGTTCAAGGTCACCCTTGGCTATGTTTGTAGTTCATGGCCAGCCTGTAATAACATGAAACCAGATGCTCAATATCATTTGTTGAAGAAATAAAATGCTTGCATTTTTCACTTCTGTTACTTAAGTGAAAAAAAGATATTTCTTTTTCCACTAGTCACATAGCTGCCCATGTGACCCTCAAATCCATACTCTTTCTATCAGCAGGGCAGGGAGGCAGCAATTCTCTTAATGTTATCTCCTCCTTCAAAGCAATGAGAACAACAGACTCCTGAACCATTCCTTATCTTTTTCACATATGGCATCTCCAGTCCCCTCCATTAATTCTGTAAACCTGACTGTGATAATTTTTCCAAAGTCTTAGTGTATTGAGTACAGGGAAAGAAAACATGTCACTCAAGAAAACATACATCTTCATGTGAGTGTTGAGGTTGATTGACATTAATTAGACATTAAAATTTGTCTATGGAGATTTTATAGATTCAAACAACTAGTTAGGAGAAAACAGTCAAGAACTGAGAGCATAAATGAGAAAGGGTAGAATTTTGAGAACTAGTGCATCCCATAATTATTCATTTTGATGTTTCAGCTAAGCCCACTTTGGGAAACTATGCATTAAACTCAAACATCCCATAAGCAGATCCTGCTACATCATTTAATTATTAAGAGAAACGTAAGTTTAAGTTTGCTCCTTGAAAATGAATAGCACTGGTTGTTTGACCACATAAACCAAAATATGACATGTAACTATAGTTTGAAGATGAACTTAGAAATGATCAAAATTTTGTGATTGCTTTAGAGGACTTTGAGACATCTGAGTATGAACTTAATGAGACTTAATCTGAAATAGGAGGATGAGAAGTGAAAAGCAGAGAAGGCTTAGGAGAATCCAAGTTCTGGTGGTTTCCTTATTTCTTTAAAATGATGGCAGCTGGTAGCCTGATCAGTAGGTCCTGTGCCTGTCTTCTGACTGACAGTGACACTTAAAGGTACAAAGAGCTTGAAGAAGGCCCAGTGTTCAGAAAGCCAGTTCCATCATGTCTGAATGTAGCTATTCTGCCTCAGTAGACAGAAGTTTACTGCTTGATTCCAAAACATCTTTTAGGCCCAGGACAAACCTGCAAGCATTAACCTCATAAATCAGAGCAAATCCCTGTCCTGCACAGTAAACTGGCTTCTCTATGACTCCCTAAAATTTATTTGTGTATAGTTATGTATATGCATGTTCATGTATGTTCAAGTGTGTGCATTCATATATGCATATGGAGGCCTGACATGAACTGTTTGTGCTGTTCTTCAGATGTGACCCACCTTATGGTTGTCACACATGGTCTCTCACTGGCTAGAGTCTTGCTTAGTAGACAAGGCTAGCTGGTCAGGGAGCCCCAGGTATCTACCTGTCTCTGCCTTCTTACAAGCATAACACCAGGCCCAGCTTTTATAAAAATATTGCAATATTTTTATTAATCATTTGAGGATTTTATACAACATACTTTGATCATACCTCCACCACTCTTCCTAGCTCCTCCTAGACCTGCTTATTGACAAAATTAAGAGTTGTGGAGCCCAATCCCAATGGATACATCCACAAAATATTCTAACACATAAGGCACATAAAACATTGTAGAAGAGTGGGTGGAAAGATTGTTAAGAGGTAGAGGATCAGGATATGGTAACACAAATAAACAAGGATGATACCACTAAATATGCCACTGAATGATCAACAGTCCAACAGTCCTTACCTCTACACAAAGAACCACAGGCAACTGATTAAAGCTGGGAGTGGGTCTTCTACAGGATTGTTGGCAGACCTATCAGGGACAATAACCTTAAAGAAAACTGACCATTCATTCTCCCAGAAGCTATTAACTGTAAGTAGCTCCTCTAGGAATGTGGGCTCATGGACTCCTACCTATTCCCTGCTGAAGTGTTGAGTAGTTCAATATTATGCATGCAGATTCTGAATATATGAGTGTAGTGGATCTGTCTTGTCTAGAAAATGTTGTTTTGCTTTGGTTCTCCTTAAACTCTGAATCTTAGTCTTTTCACTCTTTCTTCCATGATGGTCCTTGAACTGTGGGTGGGCTAAGGCAGTGTTATAAATGTCTAATTTGTGACTGAGAACTCCATAGTCATTTATTCTCTTTACTTTGATCCCTTCTGAGATTCTATATTAACTACTATCCACTGCACAAAGGAACTTCTTTGATAATGTTCAAAAGCTAAACTCTTCTATGAGTAGAGAGATATAAATTTAAATAGTAGTTTGATAGCATGTCCATTTAGCAGAATAATAATACTAGGTTCAGCCCTGGGGCCTGTGAGCTCCCTATCCATGGACTCTTGGAGCTGTAGTAATAGGCTGGTGATTTCCTTTATGGAGCATATCCTAATCCAATTTTAAAAAGTGGTAGGTTACTCCCATAACATTTGTATGACTACTGCACCAATGAGAACCTCTTGCTACGTTAGTCACTATTTTAACTCATATAATTCACAAATTGGTGATACTATTGGTAACATTTCCCCCTCAACTGCCTACATAGCACTTTTTCAGTACTATGAAATTTATTCAAGGAGAAAGCTTCCTTGTCAGCATCAATTTGATTTCTCTGTGTGTGGTGTTTCAGGAATAGGGTCTTACCATCAAATTCTGGTAGGAATCAAAAGCAAGTATGCCTAACTTTTCATGTGGGTTCTGGAGATTAAAGTCTCTTCTTTGTTTGCACTACAAGCTCGTTACTGACCAAGCTGTTTCCCAGGTCATGATTTGTAAATTTTTTTTCATGAAAGTGAAATTTTATTTCTTCAAAAAATAGCAGAGTAGGCTCCATACTTCAAAGCAAGCTTTACTTTTCTTTGGTTTAGTTCAGCTCTTTTTTTATACTTTTTTATTAAAGCTTTTTTACTATTTATTTAAAACAACTTGCTTTACAATGACTGCTCTCAATAATCACCCACTTGTGTCTTGTGGTAAATGACTAAATGAAAAAAAAGGCTTCAAATGGAGCTTTACTTAACTCTTTCTCTTATATATACTCTCCCAATCTATTATGTACTACTTTTAAAAACCCAATTAGTGAATTAAAAATTAACTAATTGAATTATATCCTCTATTTTTTCTTTTTTTCTCTTTCTTTTTTTATTATGAATAAAGTCACATTTTCTATCCGTGTATATCCTTGTTCAAGGTCCCTTCCCACTCCCAACCCCTCCAGTCACTCTCTCCACTCCACATCTCCCCATCTCCTCCCCAGCAAGGGCAAGAGGTCCCAAGGTCCCAATATTGCTCAGTTCAGCATCCACTCTTAGCAGATCCAGTTTCCTCACCTCAACATCAAAACTGAGTCAGGTGTTCCTCTAGAGGGAGTGCTCCACAACCTCTCCAGCATAGGTTGTCATCTCTGTTTTTAATTTTAGCCATTCTGACAGGTGTAACACATTCTTCTCATATAAAGTGTTTACGAAGTCTAGACTTTAATGGTACATCTGAATTTGGATTGATTTTACTTTGAGTGATCAATAGCCATGTGGGACCAGTGCTATTATAATTTTCTCCTCATGTAAACAAGGGGCTACATCCAATTTTTCTCATGTTTTTTTTCTCTAAGCTGAAAAAATGAAAAATAAGAGCCTGGGTATAGTGTTGCAGAGTCAATAATTCCAGCACTTGGGTGGCAGAGGCAGAAATATCAGGAGTTCAAAGTTAATCTTGATAACATAGTGAATAAAAGACTAGCCTGAGCTATAGGGAATTCTGTCTCAAACAACAAGAAAAGCAACAAAAAATGAGAAGATATGTTCCTAGAAACCAGATATTCCTTGTAGGAAACACATTAGTAATCTTCTCACATGATAATGTGGAAATTTCTTTTCTTTCCATATAGCACAGCAGGAGAACAATGATTTTAGGTCTATATCTTTGGCTATACAATGGTAAATTGCATCAAATGCTGTTTCCTATGGACCAAATTTTTTGGAGTCTAAGGGTGGTAGTGGTTAATGGAGAGAGTTAGACCACTGCTGCAACCAAGCTGTAGATTGACTACTTGAAGGTTTCTATTAATGCTCTCTAATATGTGTCTGAGACCACAAGAGATACCCATTGCCAGTTCAATATAATTATATTGACCAGATTTTCTTGGCCACAAATTGAAACCCATAGGTGGCTCTTGAAATCTTCCATATATCTGCTTATATATGATTAAAATGCAAGAGACTATTTTATATGCAATACTAACTTAGGTGGTCATTTATAGATTTTTAACTATTTAACTATAAAGACCAGTCATGATTGTTATGACTAAGTGATTCATTTATTTTTTGCATGCCAGTTAGTCACAAATCTTTCACTCTGTAATTGTGCTTCATAACAGATCTCATTCTTCATATAGTGATAAGCACCATAGTGAAAAATTCTAGGGCTCTGAAGAAAATGTTCCAAGAATAGAGACATAGATATATTCAGGTATAATCTCAGGGAAACAAAAGCTATTTCATTGTTTAAGAACTTTGCATTTCCCCCCTGGTTTCCCTGGTTACAATGAATATTTTGGCTTAATGGATGCTTCTGCTAGTATGCTGACCTTTTCAATCGAGATACATTTAGCTCCAGGCATTTGTGAAGCCTCTTCTCTATGTCTGCTCTTCTAAATCATATGTACATAAATTGTTTGGCTATATTAGGCTAAGATCTTTCCCCTTCATCAATACATCAGCTTTAGATGCCAAGACATCACTCTATAAAACAATCATTTTGACCTTGACAATTTGGAATTTTGTCTCTCATTCCCAAATATAAAATTTCATGTATCTTTCTATTGTTATAAAGCTATCAATAGATAATTTTTTTAGAAAAACATGTCCTGAGGTATATGCCTACTTTAAGTCAAGCAAATTTTTCCATTACAGTCAACATTTATTGGCCTGTCATTATATCAAATACACTAGTGGAAGATAAAGGCTTATAAATAAATGACTAGCATGGATTTTTTTCTCTTTACTACTATCATTTCTTTTAGTTCTTGAAAGTCTTAGTGCTAATACAGTAGTGTAATTTATCATGATGGAAGCATATTTTAGACTTTTAAATTTTGAAACTGGCATCTTCTTAATGAAACTTAGCACAGAGCAATGTAGCTCACATAGATTTGAATGGTAAACAGGCATTTAGAGATAGGAAGCACTTCTGCTTAAAGCTTTGAAGAAGGCTTTGGATGAATGACTTACATTTGAAAACAACTCAATGTGTTAAACTAAAAATTTTGCATCTATCAAATGTTGACTTATTCTGTACATGATGTGGAATGCTTGGGGAAGGCATCTTATGAACACTGAAGAATTTAAATGAGAAATGCTTTTTAGAATATGCAGATTAATACTTATTAGAACACAAGGTAGAATGAATAATAGTTTAAAAAAAGCATACCAGTTGCCACAACACATTTCTGAAAAAGCACTGACATAATGGACCCTACATAGAAATACATATTTCATTACACATGTTTATTAAGTTCATGAGGCCAGTTGCTTAAGACATTCTCTAAAATATGACAGAGGAGAAAGTTATTAGCCTGTGGAGATGTCAGAGTTTTTAGAAATCATTGGAAGGATTTTCAGAAAAAGTAGAGACTCACCAGGCTTGGGAAAAGTTAGAAAAACACTTGGGAGAGCAAGGCTGGATCCAGTTCTCCAGGAACTATGTAGCTAAAAACATAAAGTGAAGGCACAGCCATTTTTACCCTAAATCAGTCATGATGTCCTATTGCTAGGCCTGGGATGAGAAAGCAAAGGAAGCTGGGTCTCTAGAGCTCTTGGAGCTCTCTGAAGTTTAGGGTTTTGATTTTTTTTCAGAAAGATTGATATGACAGTTTATTTTGATTGTTAACTTGATAGGTTTGTACCTGTGGGGGATTAGCTAAACTAGGTTCCTCGAAGTGTAAAGATACACCACAAATGTGGCAGCACATTTTCATGCATGGGCTGGCATGTGGATTAACTAAATGGAGAAAACCAGATGAGTATAAGCATTCATGTGCTCTGCTTCCTGATTGCAGAAAGAATGTGATCAGCCTCCTTGTGATCTTGTTGCCTTGTCTTCTCTGCCATGATGGATTGGATTCCTTTGGACTACAAGCCAGAATAGCCCTTTTCTCTCTTATGTTGTTTCTTGTCAGGTATTTGGTCACAGCAGTGTTAAAAAGCAGCTAACAGATGGGCTTGTATTGAGTGCCTGTCATTCTAAGGTAGGACTTGGAGACTACTGGCAGCTAATATGTGTTATAGTGTTTTCTGTTGCACTACTCATGTAAACTGGGCGTTGGATATCCATTTCACAGATGAGTCTGCAACAGGCCCCCCAGACCTTAACACAAGAGGCACCATTTTCACTTAAGAAACCAGCACGTAGACACCAACACCAGACAAAATGAAAACAAAGACCCAATCCATTATAGTCTACAGTTCTAACAAAGTCCCAAATGTACTAACCTTGCTTTCATGGCCTCTGTAGCTCTACTTTATTGGTAACTGTTCTTAGTATATAAAAAGCCATAAGTGGCAAGACTTGGGGCTGCATGATTTGGACAAGTTCCTCTTGCAGCTGCAGGCCAGTGAGAGTAAAGACTTTCTATTTGGCTTTAAGCCTGTCCATGTGTTCTTTGGTGGAGTTACTTCAAACCAGGTCCATGGACTCAGACAAGTGAATACTTTTAGGTGTCACTAATTGAGATTGCACATGGCCTACTTAGCATTTACTTTTGCTTTTATTTTGAGTCAAAGTCCTGAAACTTTTCAGGATGATGACTCAACTAAAAGAGTCTATTTATGAGTAACACATGGCCATATGCCTGAGTTCTGACAGGTCAGTAAGCTGCTAGGTGGCATTTCCTGTAACGTTTGAAAGGCAGCAGCATACTTCTCTTTACTTTTCTGTCTTTACATTGCTGCAAAGTGGAGGAGATGGCTCTAGGTGTCTTGCTACATTGAGGTTGAAAGCCATGTCTACATGAGAATTATGAAGGAGAGAGAATAAGTGTGTTCATTTGACTCTGTTCAACTGTCAGGACAGTCTTACTCTTGTCTGCTGAGCTTTAAAAAAGTGGACTGTGTCTTAAATACAGTGTCACAATCACAACCAACACAGTTACATAGCTGGGACATGCACAGCTGGGACTTTTAGTATCTAACATGTTTGTCATTCCAACTCTGGAAAGATATTCTGGTAGACTATTTAAATCAAGCAATAAGGGGATGGTGATAAGCATCAGAGTTCAGAGCCTACATTTTAAAAAGTTGGGCATCCAACCTCTCCACTCAGATTCTGGACATTGTTTTCCAGGGTCTAGCCCAGGGTCTGTTTGACCCTCCCTTCCACATACCATCCATTGAAGCTTAGTCTGTCTACTCTTGCATGCTCCTTGACCAACAGCTATGCTTCTGTGAGGATCTGCTCTACCTCAACCCATGCCCCTCCCACATCACACTCAACCTCTCCACCTGAAGTGTTCTACCTCCACATTCTAAACATGGGCCAGGACATCATGACACCAGCCCAATCACTTCAGTCTACTTGACTTCACTCTACCCTAAGCAAATTTCAATGTCCAGACCCAATTCACTCACAAAACCTCTCCTCTGCCATAACATGCTATTTGAATATTAGTCACAGAGCTAACAAAAAATGTTCACATGCCCAGATCTCATTGCAAGTATACAATGTGAATGATCAAGCTAGCACCTTCTATCAAAAGTATTCTAGCTTTGCAAAAATGTTTGCCAAGAATTATGGACCAGGTCTTTGATGGACTAGGTCTTTGTTTCTATTTTGGTGGTTATTAGGGCCTACATGCTAGGTTATAAGTCCAGAATGTTGCTCTTACCTTTTGATTGGATTTAAGGCCTGCTCCATGAGATACTGTTAATGAGGATAAGAACCTAAGACTAGGTAGGTCATAGGCCCTAAGGGAATTTTTTTCCTGCTAAATGAACATAGCCAAGAAAGGATATATAGTTATACTTATTGGTCAGTGCCTCACTCAGCCTTCATTAGAGAAGCTTCTTTTTGTAGTAGATGAATACAATTATAGATACCTACAGCATGTACACAACTATACAACATGTGAAGAGTCAGAGACTTTGGAGAACTCATTCCTAAAGGGGATCCTATGTCACATTTCTCCCGTCAAGCCTCAGGGATCTATAAGGTATAGAAGGCAAAAAGATTTTAAGAGCCAGAGTTAGCAAATGACATCAAGAAAACAATGTTTTCCAGACACAACAGGGCCAAAACATATATGAATTTGCAGAGACTGTGATAGCATTCTAATCACTTAGAACATATTTTGGGGAGTACTCTTTAAAAGTCCTTATTCCTTAGTATTGACTAAAAGCTTTAAAAAAGGACAACTTTTCTCTTTTGTCAGCTACCTTCCCTCCCTATCTGCTCTTGGGTTCTGTTGGAACTAGGTTAATTTAATGCAATGTCTACATAGGGGAAATGATGCAATTATATTTAGTAATAATGCAAAAGAAATCCATAAAAAAGATAAAAATGAACAAAACATTGAGGTCTCCTGGTCCACCTGATGCCCTCATGACTCATGACATTCCAAGGAAGGTACAGCTGGATGGGTTACCAAACCTGACCTCTGAGTCACTTCCTGTATCAGTGCGAGGTTGATGAATCTGCATATATTAGCTCAAACATTTCTTAGGAGCCACCCACTAGTTCTTTTTTTCTAGACAGAAATATGAAGTCATCCATGTCTGTAAAACTTGTGGTCAGTCATCTCTTCTAGAATGTGGTTCTGGAATCTCAGGTTTCCAGGACTGAGAATTGGCACACAACATTTTGTTTCTTTCTAGGTTGAGGAAAAGATTCTTGAATCACAAGTCTCAAAATAATAGTCATCTCTTTGTTTCCTGAAAGCTTGTCTCCAGCACCAATGCAGAGGATGAGAAAAACACAATGATTGGCTTGCACAATGCCCAATCTATTTTCCTATTTTTTTAATCCTATCTGCTTCCTCTGTCATGTCCTTACAATGGTATTCTCATCTCCGTGTCATTTATTCTTCAACTGATTTTGACACATTTCCACGAATAGCCAGTGGGTGTTCTAGTTCTGACTTTGTATCTTTGCCATGCATGTGTCCACAAACATAAGTACCACTTCTTTCATGTCATTAAGTATCAATAATACATTTGCAGCTCATGATATCTAATAAGGATTATGCAAGCCTCTACCTATTGATTTATTAGTTTCTCAAGCCTAAATACAAGGAAAAGCTGGTAATTCTTGAGGTCTCCTTTAAAATTTTTTTTCTTCAATTTGGGTTTTATACTTGTTATAATGTTTGTTTCCTACAACAGCTATTATCACACATGCTTCCAAAGTCTTTCAAAGGCAAAATCAAACTTCCAACATGGAAAAACGGAGAACTTACATAAACAGCTCCAGTTACTGAGAAATTCATTGTTTCCTTGAAAATCTCAGTGACCTCTGGGTAAATGTTTACTGAAGATCTCCAGATGGGTGGATACCAGCTTCCATGGGAGGAAGCCCTGGGCTGACTGGAATCATGCCAAAATTCCTGCCAAAAGCTCTTCAAGTTGAGCATCTTTTCTCATTGGGTAGAAAGGATTTTGTTTTCAAAAATGGTAATTTATACCTTAAGTCTGAATGTACCACAGATTTCACTATCTCAATAAGCTAGTCAGTATGTGCTCTACCTTTTGAGAGTTCAGAGAATAGGAACCATTAAGGCATATTACTTTTATCAATCAAAATCATTGGATTGCAAATCAAATGCAGCTTCTGAGCAAATCAGTTAGGACAATTGTTCTGTGATTTCTGAGCAGGGAGTGGGTTGTTGGGAACACCCTTTGTGCTTGATGGACTGCGTTTTGTGCTTACTGTTCCTCCAGGCTACTTTTCTGAAAGCAAATCTGTTGCTGAAAGAAGCACATGAAACGGGAACAAATTGTGCATTAGAAGGCCCTAGGATTGGGAAAGTCAGTTTGGAATAAAAACCACCATTTGACAATTGGCTTATGGAGATGACAGACAAAGCATGAAGCTACAGGAAGGGAGGCTAGAGATAGGAGTGGCCCATTAGTAAAACATTTCTGAATGCAATGCTGAACTACACTGAATTCTATATTGTATTGTCTTCCAATAGGAGAGAATGGAGACTCATGGGCATTTTTAGAAAACTAAAAATAGTTTGATGGCAAAGTACTTGCCAAACAGTTGGAGGACTTTAGATTCTCAGCCCACTTGTAATAATCTAAGTAGGTATGGTAGCCATAGGTAATGCCAAAACTCAGAAGACAGAGAGAGATGTGGGGGGAGGTCCTCGGGAAGCTGACTAGCTAGGCTAGCTGCAGTTGATAAGCTCTAATTTCAGGCAGACTCTCTCTTAACAAATACAGTGGAGAGTGATTGAGGCAAACATTAAGTCTAAATTTCAGGCCTCTATATGTGTTAACATATATGTGAAAACTCATATACCACCCCCACATGTACATAAAATTAAAATTTTTGTATTTATTTTCATAATCCTTAAATTACAACTTTCTATCCATTCTCAATAGTCTTCAGAAAATGGAACCTCTTTTGCTCATGCCATTTGACTATTGTGCCCACTTTTCTTCTCCCCTATTGACCTCTCTGTAACTTATAATTCACAACAGACCTTTGTGCCTTGCTTTTAAGCTTTATCTTCACCCCAGAACACTTTATCACCATGGGAAATTTCAAACACAGCCATGGCTGTACTGTTTTGGGGATCACTGTCTGATAATCACTTTCCTTTCAAGAAACTCCACCCAGTCTTGGTTCTTTGCGACTCGTAGCACTTATCTTTATTAGACTTGCATCTCTTTGTATGTTGCTTGCCTTCCTGCTTAGAGCCCATATTTCTTTTTTTTTTAATAACCATTCCCCACCCCCCGTGCCTATTACAGAGCCTAGAACACTGAATGGACTCCGAAAATACCGATCTAATTAATGGGACTGTTTATTTTGTGAAGCACAATGCTAATAATGTTAACATTCAGACCCGCTCCTCGGGGACCTGATTGGGCGCATCATCTTTGCCAGTGTGCTTGCTTTACCTTGACCTGCTCATGGTCCTGACTGCATAATGCGTTCACTGTTGAGTGATCTCTGGCACATGTGCTGCATCCCCTCATAAAATACAAGGCCACTGGCTTTCCCTCTTCCCACAAGGTTGTTTGTGCATCTCTTTTCTTTTCTTTCTCTTCTCCCCTAAGCCTCTGCCTGCTTTTTCTCTCCTTCCCTCTCTCTCCCCCCGATAAAACTCTCCACATGCGTGCTGTCTGCATGGTGTATCTCTGCTGGTGCCTGCCACCTATGCCCCGTTTTTTAAAATACAACAAATAATATGCAGAAGTATTAATCCAAACTTAAAAGAAAGCTTGTCCTGAGTTATAGAAATAATGTAATTTTAATTTTTTATTTATATATTTATTATTCGGTGATTTTACATCATGCACCCAATCAAACTCAGTTATCAGAACTCTCTGATTCATGCCCACTCTTATGATCTCCCTATTTACAAAAATGCACATTAATGATGCTCATTTACTTACTGGAGCATAATTAAACTCCCTGTGATCAGCCCTTTAAAGAAAACAAGTCTTTCCTCATCCACACCCCTGCCAGACGCCATCAATGCAGAAGTGAGACATTGTGTCATTTAGCTATGTTCTAGCCTTGAGCTCTTGTGTACAATAACAGCTTTCTTTCTTTTTGTTTATTTTTTTTGAAGTCCACTAATGAGTGAGTACATCCCCTGCTTCTTTTTCTGGAATTGTGATACCTCACTCAGGAGGGTATTTTCCATATCCATCCATCCATTCATTTGACTACAAATTTTAGAATATCATTTTTTTCTTAATACTAAGAAAGAAAAATAATAACAAAAATACACTCCATTGTGTAGCTGTACCACACCTTGTTAATCCATTCCTCAGTTGAGGGACATCTAGGTTGTTTCCAGCTTCTTGCTATTACAAATAATGCTGCTATGAATATAGTTTAGCTAATGCTTTAGGGGTGTGAATGTGCATCTTTAGGGTATATGCCCAATAGTGGTATTGCTGGGTCCTTGGGGAGATTGATTCCCAGTTTTCTGAGAAACCACCATACTGCATTCCAGAGTGGCTGAAGAAGCTTACATTCCCACCAACAATGGAGGAGTGTTCCCCTTGCTCTGCATCCTCTCCAGCATAGGCTGTCATCTATTCCTTTTATCTTAGCCATTCTGACAGGTGTAAGATGGTATCTCAAAGTTGTTTTGATTTGCATTTCTCTGATGGAAGGAAAGAAAGGAAAACTTGGAATTTGCACTAATGTAAAATTTGGCTATCTTAGCTTAGTGGCTAATATTTTTGTTCAGAATTGAAAGATATTTTGTCTGTTTGAAGGTACCAGATATAAAACCTTAAACTGTGTATAATAGAAAAGTACTCTACCATGAACTACCCAAATCACAGAAATGGAAGACTTTTAAGATCCTTGGAAAAGTCCATCTGGAAAAGACTTGAGATGTCAGACCACCAGCCAAACAAGTAAGTCAATTTGGAAAAGCAAATAAATAGATCCATACTCTGTCTGTGAACAGTCACTAGATATTGCAGCTGCTTTGACATCTTAGTTCCTTGGTGGCCTTGGGTGAGCATTTTCCGGGGCTATCCAATCACTAGCAATCATTGGCCTACAAGTGTATCTTTCATATACAAAATGGCTACTCTAAACTTCAAATCCTAATCCTCTCTTGCATTGATTTTTCCTCTCTGTGTGGCTTTACAACCTTTTCTCTTCAAAAATGTGCTCAGGGTGATCAGTTAAGGTACACTCCTGATCTATTGCATCCCTATATCTAAATAATTTGAATAAAGCTTGCATTTTAAAACAGCAAGCCCATCAGAAGCATGGCCTGGTCAGAGATGAACTAGTCAAGTTACTTAGGAACATTGTTGGGAAAAGAATAGTATTAGTGTCACACAAAGGAATAAATGAACAAGTTATAAAGCAAAAGCAACTCAGCAAGTGGTTTTGGTTTTGCAAACAGGGTGTACTTGAACCCAGACAAGGTGAATGAGTACACTGGCCAAAATGGTCTCTGTTTTTATCAGTAGTATAAGTGGTGACTGCATCTAACTTCACAATCTGACAAGACTGGCTAATAGATTATAAGGGAAAATAGGCACTTCAAGAAATATAGATCCTTACCCAACTACCTTTGATAAAAAAAAATCTGTAATTTCTCACAGTGTGAAACCATCCATGTTCAATTTTCTTTGAATTGTTGAGGCTTATTGTGAAAAGATATTTTAAGAGAGTTTAGAAATCACTCTTTTATTGTTCCTTCTATTTAATGGTAGATTTTCTATAATAAGGACAAGATTTTTTTCTCTTTTCCCAACTTACTTGTTTAATAATATCAATCATTGTACCCATGTTGAGGGAATCCCCCAAAGAGCACCAGAGAGCTAGATTCTGATGCAAACACATGAGGGACAGTTTATTCCTTTGGAGAGGTTCAAATGAACATAGGCTGAAACCCTTTGTTCTAGTGCAGTGGAGGAATTTGGACCTGAGCTCAAGGGTAAGAGGGATTTTAAAGAAAACATACATAAGTAAGGTGTTACACGTCTTGGCATTTCAGGATTGAGTAAAGGGGTATGGGGTACAGTAATTCCTGGACACTGTTGGCTAAACTTTAGACGTGAAAGCAAGTTTTGAATCTACTGGTTGAACTTTTGGTACAAAACCATGTTTTAAACCTATTGGCTATATGGTGTATTCCTGCGATTTCACCTAGATTCCTCTTATACCTGGGCCCTGCTTTCAGGAACTAAATGGTCTTTTCCTGAAATACAGTTTTATAATGGTGAATCTATGCCTTCACAAATATGATGTTATTTATTTTACTGCTGAGTCATATTCCATTATGTAATTGTATCACAATTTTTAATTCATTCTTCAGTTGAGGGGCATCTACATTGTTTCCAGATTCTGGCTATTATGAATAATACTGCTATGATCATAGTTGAGTTAATGCTTTTGGAGTGGGAATGTGCATCTTTTGGGTATATGCCCAGTAGTGATATTACCGAATCACTGGGGAGATTGATTCCCATTTTTCTGAAGAACTGCCATACTGATTTCCAAAGTAGTTATACAAGTTACATTCTCACCAGCAATGGAGGAGTGTTCCCCTTGCTCCACATCCATAGGCTATCATCTGTGATTTTGATCTTAGCCATTCTGACAGGTTTAAGATGATATCTCAGAGTTGTTTTGATTTGCATTTCTCTGATGGCTGAGGATGTTGAGCAATTCTTTAAGTGTCTTTTAGCCATTTAAAATTCTTATGTTGAGAATTTCTTATTTAGTTCTGAATCCCAGTTTTTAATTGGACTATTTGTTTTTTTGACAGAAGCAGAGATTCATACCTAAGCAACAGGTCATGCTCCCAGTCCAGCTGAAGAGAGGGAAGGGAGAGAGTATATATGCAAATGGATCAGAATCATGAAAAGGAGACCTACAGATATGGTTGACTGGAGCTATTGGTTGCTCATTGACTCTGAAATAATAGCTGAGGAACCTTCATTGAAAGGAACTAAACCCTCTGAGGGTAAATGAAATCAAGCGGTGTGGGCAGTTTGTGGAGCCTCTTGCAGTAGAATCAGAATATATTCCTGATGCATGAACTGACACCTCAGAGCCCATTCCCTACAGGGAAACACCTTACTCAGCCCAGATAATGGGATGAGGAATTCAGACTGACCTGAAATAGATATGCTAGACAGAATTGACTCACCTTGGGACTCTTTACCCTCCTTGGGGAAGAGATGGGAGGATGGGATAAGAGAAGGCTGAGGGAGGATTAGGAGGAGAGAAGGGAGGGGGAGCAGTGGTAGACATGAAAAAAATCTTTTCAAATACAAAATTAAAAATTAAAGAAATAATATCAATATGGGTTGATATTTTTTTAAAAAATATTATTTTAAATATTTTTTTTTAATTATTTTATGTGTATGTGTGCTTGCCTATATACATGTCTGGCTTCCACTTGTATCCATGGTGTTATAGAAGTCCATAAGAAGGCATCAGACCCCCTAAAAATTGAATTAGAGATTGTTTAAGGCCTCATGTGGGTACTGGTACTCAAACCTGTGTCTTCTGTAAGAGAGGCCAGTGATCTTAACCAATGAGCTATCTCTGTAGTCTTTGAATGTAGTTTCTTATTTTGTTCAGTGTAAATGTACTCAGAAGGTGGAGTTACAGTCTTTTATTTCCATTCTTTTCAATAAAACATTTAAAAATATTTATTTTGATAGTTTATAGTAGAAATTCCACTCTGACATGGGTTCCTTCAAACAATGTCTTCTATCTCATGCAGCCAGGGTATACACTGTCTCTGTTGGATTGTTTCCAAATCCAGTTGACCAAAGAGTTTTTTTATTTCCAAAGTAGGCATAAAATGGATGGGTCAGGCATTCCAGGATCTCTACTACCCTTAAATTCCAGGTAAATCACAAGGACTGTTAATACCCAGCAGATGGCAAACTGGACATTCTTTGGAAAGCTGCTGAAGCTTCTGTTTGGTCTTTGCTCAGCTTCCCCATGATGATAACTGGGAATTGTTGTGAAGAGCCTCTTACTCTTTGTTAATGCATATTCCCTGTCACTTTCATTAGTTAGTGTATCTTAACCTTAAATGTACATTTTAGCTGGCTACTGTATGCCTTTGACAGTTTAGCTGAATTATTGTTAATTCTCTCAGCTTTGTATGGTATTAGGTTACATAGGGGAATTTCTTGTTTGGAGGAGCTGTATTTATAACTAAAGTGTCACAGTGTTTTCAGCTTACTTTCAAATGGGTGAACAACAAAACTATGCTTTGTGTGGTGGGATTACATTGTTGCATTACAAATATTGTCCTTCCTACTGGTGTGATAAAAATGCCAATTGGCTGAAGGCAGACAGGAAGTGTCATCAGGGCTATCAGACTAAGAAAACTCTGGAAACAGAAAGAACAGAGCAGAGATGCCAGAGAGACATCAATGAAATGCAGAGGAAAGAAGTTGAAATGCTGCTTTAAGAAAAGGTACCAAGCCATATGGCTAAGCAAGATAAGAATAATAGGTTAGTTTAAGAGTAAAGAGTAAGTTATATGCCTGGTCCCTAGGTCGATCAGCATAAAATAAATATAAGCGTCTCTGTGTTACTTTGGGATTGCTGGTACAGATCTTGAGGCTAGTGTGGGCCAGAAACTTCTTACTACAGCTTTGTATGCAGACTTGCTTTGTGTGTGTGAGAAAGTGGGGGAAGGGAGAATAAATGAGCAAATATGGTAAAATTTGAATGGAATATAGCAATATTTACTGTGGCATTCTTTCAATTTCCTGAAGGTTTAAAAGTTTTCACAATTGTATTTTCAACAAAAGTATCATAAACAAAGAAAAGAGCTCTAAAATGTAAATGATCAAGTTGTCTCAAAATGTGATTCTGTAAACAGATAGTATTAACAGCAATGGTTTTTCCTTAGGGTCTGGGCTACAAGGAAACTATTTTTAATAAATATTTCTAAGTGTCAGCTTGCATCTGTCCTCTGCAATTTAATTAAATGGACAGTTTGTTCATAAAGTGCCCCAAAGCAGTGACCTCATTAAGTATATGCATGTTACTCCTCAGATCTCAGTTTCACTTTTGTGGGTTTTTTTTCTAGATGAAAAGCTATTTTATAATCCAAGCCCCATGTAAACTGTTGTAAGCTTTAGATTTGTAATGGCCTATAAAGGCAGTTGAGGATGTGTTTTTGGAAGTCCTCATTCCAGTGACAGCATGTTAAAAGGAAATGAAGAAGCAGGGCAAAGCACATACTCTATTTTAGATTTCTTCTATCCAGTGTCTCAGAACTTTTTGGTTGGGGCTGTACTTCTGTGTTCATGGTCATTGGGGTTTGGCTGGTTCGGAGCTGATATGGAATAGTATATGAAAGCTGACTGGTAGACCACTTAAGTGTATGGCTTAAAATAAGTTCATAAATTATTTTAAACTCCCCCTTTTTAAAGGATAGAATCTCATTTTCTTCTTGAGTTTGAAAAACCTCATAGAATATGGCAGCAGTCATGTGTGACTTGGGGAAATAAATTACTCATTTTTCCTTATGACACTCAAGGAGCATTATGGAGAGGTCCAAATTGTGAGAAACTAATACCTGTCAACATCCATGAAGCAGCCATGTTGGAATTAAATCTATGAATCCCAGTCATGCTTTTAGATAAATAAGATTCAGCTAACATCTTGATTGCAACCTCATGAAAATCCAGAGCCTCTCAACAGAACTGCTCTTGAATCTTCTTCCTCAGGCTGAGAGGAACTCAATGTTTATTATCCTGAGTGATGTTATTGGGGAGGGTAATTTGTTTCAAAGATAACATGTACAGGAACTCAGAGTGTCATTATTTGAGCCCAATCACCATATCCCAGAGTCTGAAGATCTTTCTGCTCTCATCCACAATAAAAGAAAACGGCTATAGAGATACTGATCCCTGGGACTCCCTTATTGGTAGTGGATGTATTGTTTGCCTCTTTAGTTATTTCCTGTTTAGTTTTTTTCTGGAGGACTTTTGCTTGAAATAATTTGCATGGTGTGTTAGGGGGGCACCATTTGGCTGCTGTGAGTTTTCTGTGGCAGAAATTCCCCAAGGAACTGAGTAAACCAAGAATATCCAACTCACTTAATAAAGAATTGTAGTTAATCCTATAACAGTGCTGGGATGTAGGAACCAGTTGCATGATTTAAAGCTGAAGTACAAGAAGTATCATGCATATAGCAGTGCACACAAATGTGGGAGGTATTAAAAGCCTTGGGGAATCTCCGCATAAATATCCAGTGACTTACAAAGCATCACAGATGGGAAAAAAGCAAGGCATCAAGAATGGACCAGGCATGATGTATTGAGTGTGGGGAGAAAAGTTCTGTTCTTACTCCTGAATGAGAAAATTGCTTCATGAAAGGCTGGTTGAAGATCTAATCAAGTGGACATGGTCCTCAACCCCCAGTTCCCTTGAGGCCTTAGGAATGCAGCCAGCCTGCGCCTGAACAATGGGCCTCCACATTGCCTTTTCCCTTTGAAATGTACCTCCTTTGAAGTAACCAGAAGAGAGTCTTGCAGGGCAAAAGTGACTGACCTCTATTTTCAAAGATGCTTGGAGCCAGTGAATAGAAAGGAAAGGGGTGTTTTTGCCTTTATATTGTGTCATGAATTTGATAAATACCATCTGGGGACATTAACTGAACAGACACCACAGGCGTGCTTATTTTTTTGATACCACTGTTGAAGGACAGTCAGTATTCTGCACAAAGAAAGGTACTGCAAAGAAAGAACCAGCAATGTGAAGCCAAATACAAGCACTCCTGTCCTCTTGGTTCTACTACTCACTGGATGAATCTTCCCTTCGCTCAAAATCTCAGGCTTCTCCTTCACAATTGTAGATGAAGTATTTCCTCACTATTTTGGTTTTTATTTGTTTGTTTGCCTCACCAGTACATAATTCCTCTAGTAAGTCCCAATATGCTCTAAGTCCATGAGATAAATGTGTCTACCTTGCTTTTCCAAGGAACCTCCAATGACTTGATCTTCTTAGTATACAACTGCAATCATTCCTGACTTTACTAGCTCTATGAAAAATCTGATATACCTTGATTTACTTTTCTTTTCTTGAGGTAACCAGTGAAAAATGTTGTATGGATCCTTATGAATAACCACTTTTCTATTACTCTTGTGCAGATTCCCTAGCTATTTAAAGCATGGATAATCCCATAATTGAAGAGAATGTAATAATTCTGAGTAGAGTATTTTCTGAATAATTTCTCTTTGATAATTGGGCAGTTTATATATTAAAAAGTGTTAAAAAATGAAATACTGTTTTTGTGGCTATTATTAACTTGACTCAATACAGCAATAAGGAATACTTTTCTTCCTAATTTTCTCTCCATTGTGTGTCTTCAAAGTGTCTCTCTCTCTTACACACACACACACACACACACACACAAGATGAACAAATTCTGATGTTGCCTTTTCTTAATGTGTATTTTGATTATGTTTTTACATATTCTTAGAAAGAAAATAAAAACACTGAAATGAGTGACTGTAGCTTTTAAAAATTCATAATACTTTTGCATTGACATGAATGTTCCAAATTTGTGATATTTATTGTACTATAGAGCACAGTATATATGCTATACAATGCAAAAATTATATATGATATTATATGTATATTAGCATATATAATCTAATATATTAGCCCCTAGGCATATGTGGCTATATAGTTGAAGTATGACTAGTATGGCTATATTGATTTTTACAGCATTTGAAATTTGAATTAATAAATATTGAAGTTGTCTAGTGGCTACTGTCCCAGACAGTGATAGCCTAGAGTATTGATGTGTCATGCCTATTGCTTCACATTTATATTCATTGGAGCATGTACTTTAATCATACCAGGTTCGAATAATTGCTAGCTGTGTGACATTGGCCAACTGCCTTAACCTATTTAAATTTAGTAACTGTAAGTGCTGCACATGGAAATGAAATGGGATGGGGTGGAGGCCACCTGTAGAAAATGTCTTATGGAAGAACTGGGTCTGTCATTGCTAAAGTAATTAACCATAATGGTTGTGATTCATTCTCTCTGTGTCTTCCCTCATCTTCTCTCTTTTCTATTCTTTCTTTTTCTCCTTCTCTCCCTTTTTCTTCTCTTCCCTTCTTTATCTGTGATACTGGGACTTTGATTCAGTGCCTTGTACAAGCTAATAAAGTTCTCTACCCCTGAGCTGCATCCATCTTCATTTTCTTCTTCTTAATCTTTGATCCATGGGGTTATAGTCATCACTTGAAAGGAAGAGAACAGGAAAGAAGAAGGCATCTGGAATCCTACACCCAAAGGACTGAAGTCGAAGTTAAGCCCATGATAAGGATGGCAACTGGACTTAAGCCCATGATAGGGATGGCAGCTGGGCTTAAGCCAATGATAGGGATGGCAGCTGGGCTGAGCTGCATGCCATCCACAGCAATAGTTCAAGCATTTGCTACTTGAAGTTCAGAAATGGCTTCTGAGTTTTCACATGCTATATGAAGCCAGCAAGAATTAGGATAAGAAGACACTACAGAGATAAGTAAAGTCTATGGCTCTGTGAAACACAGGATTATAATTTATCTTTATGAGAATTCTAGTTGTTGCACAATTCTCACTCAATGTGGTTATGATGATCTGAAGGTCAGTGAGGATAGATTGCAGTCAGACCATTGCTCATGGGCTGAGTTGAGATCAAGGTTTTTGTAGTGTTTATATTTGTACATTTGCCCATAACTTGATTCGTCTACATTCTGGTTTGCACTTCCTGCTGGTACCCTCAGGGAGAATCTTGCAATTTTTCTTTGATGTGGAAATTGTGTTTTGAGAAATATTACTAGAACTTGGACTCTGAAATGAACTCCAGAATAAAATTGTCTTAAGTCAGAAGTTTTCAGCTGGGGGCAATTTTACTCCACCAGGGGTTATTTGGAAACACTTCCAGTTGTCTCAACTTTGGGGGCTGAGTTGTTGCTAGCGTTTAGTAGATAAAAAGCCACTGATATTGCTGAACCATTCACTATTCACTCCTTCCTCCAAAAAGACCTACTTGTTTCAAAAGGTCCTGAGGTTGGGTAGCTTTGCCTCAAGTTCAGCTGAGCTACAACCTTCAAGGACCTTGAGAAAGGAGACTGTAGCCTGAATGAAAAGTAAAATAGTAATAATAATAAAGTTTTCATTCTCGATTTTCTTTCAAGAGATGTAGGTTATAGTATTTTAAAGAAATTTTAGCCAGATCCCCAACATCATCAAACTTATTGGCCCTGTACAATAACTCATTTTGTAACAAATTTTTTTAACATTTAAGTCCTGAAATGACATGTATATACAATCAACCTGTCTCTAGATCCTGGAGACATTGTTTAGTGGTTAAGAGCATTTGTTGCTCTTTTGGAGAATCAGAGTTCAATTCCCAGCTCCCACTGGTCAGCTAGCTACCAAGCATTTGTAACTTCAGCTCTAGGGCATCTGATATCACTGGCCTTCCAGGGCACCTGCACTTCGGTGGACATGTACACATTTTTACCTACACATAATAAAAATTAATATTAAAAACTTATCTATATAATTTTTAAATCCAAAATAATGTTATTCCTATAGTATATCAGACAGGAAGATAATTTACAACAACTAGAGTGCAGTTTTACTTTGTGTAAAGCTGGAGCAGAAGATAGTCCTTAACTTCCTGTTTCTATCTGCAGGATTACCTAGAATTGCCATAGTTACCAATGCCTGTTGGGATAGTTGCATTATGTTGAAAACTAGTGGTGTTATGTTTTCCAGAACAGTGAACAACCCATACTAAAGTTTATTGAAGGCAAAAACCACAATGCTGATTCATATGTTGGTTGAATAGAATGTCAGCCTCAAAAATGACCAAAGAGGTTATCTCAATTATGAAAGGCCCAGAGGCTGGTGGAATCTTTAGGAGGCAGAATTCAGTGAAAGGAAGACAGGTAAGCCTGGTAGGTTGTGATGCCCTTGTAAGGGATATTTGGAATTGTACAATATACATTCACCTAACACTTTTCAACATATTCAATGAGCAAGAAATTCTTATCAAAGAGAAAAAACATTTATATTAATACAAAACATATCCTTTTATAAGAGGTGATGTGTTATAGTTAGCAAAAAAGCAAGTATATACATTGCTTGGAATGAGGCACCATGGCTCACTGTGCTATTGTGATTTTCCTCAAAAAAAAAGTTTTCTTAAAATCTGGCTAAGTATATAAGATTGTATTCCCCTGATAAATTTTATTTGTCTTTTGTCAGGACAAAACAAAAATAAAAACATTCAACATTTGAAAACCTTGAGAATAGTTAGTCATACAATACTTGTAGACAGAAAAATAATATGAAAAGATTTGTTTTAAGACAAGATCTCATGTAGCATAGGCTGGCCTTGAATTCTGTGTAGTTTAGGATGACTTTGAACTCTTGATTCTCCTGCTTTCTTGTCTCTAGTGCAGGGATTAAAGGTGTATACCACTATCCCCAGTTGATGCAGTACTGGGAACTGAAGTCAGGGCTTAATGCATGCTGGGCAAGCACGTTGCCAACTGAGCTATAGTCCCAGTTCTTGGATGTACATAAAAAAGAAACTTTGACTCTTATCTCATATCACATGCAAATAATTACTTTGTGATGAATAATTGTTATTATTGAATAATATAAATGTTAAAATTATAGAGCCTCTAAAACATGCAGGAAAATACTTTTGTGGTTTTAAGATGGGTCAAGTTCTCTTACAGATACCACAGAAATTTCAGCCATAAGAGGACTGAATCTAGGGCTTGGTGCATGCTAGACAAATTCTCTATCAACTGAACTATATAATCAGACCCATATTCTGTTTTTTTTTCTTTTTAAAGAAAGGATGAATAGAATTCATTGGAACATAAAAAAAGAGAAATCTAGAAAAGGTTGTTTTCACATACCAAGCAGGTGATGAAAAACACAAGAATGAAGACAACACAGTAGAAACAAAGATGCCCAGATGGTTTTAAAAGATGCTAAGACAATGGAATCTATGATTTTACTAAGCGTACAAGACTCCATGGCTTCACTGAACTAGTCACTTGGGATTCTGATGTGTTGTTTGATGTGCTTGTGGGATTACTAGAATGAAGACTAGATTAAGTTAACCTTCAGAGCATTCCTTTTTCCTGAATATTGGACTATGAAATCTCAAAAACTCAATTTCTCTTCCTCTCTATTTCCATTTAGTCTAGGAACAAAGAGTAGAGAAGGGATGGGTAGGATTGATCCTTCTTCCTGCTCTTTCTAGAAGATAGCCAAGCATGATTGGGCTGTATTTTCATCCTTGTGGAACTGTGAGGTAGATGCCATCTGTGAAGTGCCTCCATGTTAGCCTGAACTTCCTTGGAGCTTTCAGCCACTCACTAGGGTATAATCTGACACATGACATCATAGTCATCCATCTGGATGAATCTATACCAGCTGTTGCACCCTCTGCTCTGTGTGGGCGTTCAAGCCACTCCATCTGTTCCCGAGGCCCCTCCACTTATCTCTTCTCTGCTTGAGCCTCCAGCCATGACAGATGGCTCTTTCTCAGGATTACAGATCATTTTTCTCTGATCAACGTCTCAGCTTCAATTTGTAGTTAATGTTCTTAAACTACCCCCATCACTGCCATCGCCTTAGGTACTTACAAAGATTAATTGATACTCCATATGCATATGTGTGTATGCATGCATATAATAACCATTTTACATGCACATACACATATACCTTCAATGTCTTTAATATTCACACAACAGTGCAGTCTCATACTGCATTTCTACAGCACTCTTGAATTCAGTTTTGATTCTTTACAATGTCTAGCAATAAAAAAAAAAAAAAAAAAAAAAAAAAAAAAAAAAAAAAAAAAAAAAAAAAAAAAAAAAAAAAAAAAAAAAAAAAAAAAAAAAAAAAACATGACCAGGCTTCTGGTGAGTGGAAAATCATTTAAAAACCTCTTCTTCTCTACACATATGAGCATTTGAAGCCACAGATGTTGAAGTGGCTGCTCTCAAGGGTCTGTGCCTGCATCCTATTTCTCTGGTCAGAGGCCTGACTTTTGGCCCCGAGACTCACCTTCCTGTAGTTCCAAACTTCAGTGTGGGGATTTGGGGGAGTGGTTGACAAAGATTGCCAGCTGAGAGCTAGAGCATGGCAACTGTAGCCCCAAGCAAGGGAACATTCTCCTTAGTAAACCACAGAGTACATTGTGAACAGTCTTTCTATTACTTACATTCACAGGTGAAAGAATGGAATCGACACACAATGTTCCAATTCTTTACAGATGATTTCAAAATGAAAGTAGCTTTCATTTATTATTTAATGTGCAGTTACTATTTCTGTCTTTTTAAACTTCCAGTAATGATGGCATGACAGTGGTTTCCCTGAAGACTTGCACCAGATTTACTCTATTTTATATCCATTTACCATCTTACGTTTCACACATTTCACAACACTGTATTTCAGTAGTAGTTAACTAGAATTGATTTTGTCATGCCCTACACCAGAGGGAGGACATCCAATGATGTCTAGAGATGTATTATTTTTCATACATTGTGGAGAGAGAATGCTCCTATCATCTAATGGATAGAAGCCAGGGACTGTGCAGACATCCTACAGGGCAAAGGACAGGCTCAGTAAGGTACTATCTGGCTCCATATGCCAGTGGTGCCAATGTTCAAGAGCCCAACTGTATTGTTGGATTACTTATGCTGCTGTTATGCTCTGGAAAATCTGGGAGGTCTTGTTCTCTGTAAAGGAGACCTCAAAGGCATTGTTTGCAGGTGCTCAGGTTGTCCTTTATTTTATTTTATTTTATTTTACTTTATTTTATTTTATTTTATGTGTATGGGTATTTTTCCTGAATGTATGTATGTGCAACGCTTGTTGTCTGGTGCTTCTGGAAGCAAGAGAAGAGCTTTGGGTCTCTTGCAACTGAAGTTAAAGACGGTTGTAAACTGCCATGTGGGTGCTGGGAATTGAACTTGGGTACTGGGAAGAGTAACCAGTGTTTTTAATTGTGAATCATCTCTTCAGCCCTGAGGTTTCCCTCATTACAGAACATTTGACTTTGTAAAGTCATTGCAGAAACCAAAGCAATTTACTTTTACTTTGGCTAAATTTTAGGGCCAGATAATAACTGTGGGCAGGCAAAAGGCTAGAAGATTGATTGTTCTACCAGATAACCCAGTTGGGATCTACGTTTGTTGAGTGTTGGAGCCTGGGGTCTTCCTCTTCTTTAGTGCTCTTTGGGAGGACTTAACCTGTAAGTTTCCTGGTGCACTTTTCTAAACTCTCTAAAAAGCAAACAGAACCCCTGCACACACGGATAAAAAAAATATGACTTTATTCATAATAAATAAATCTTAAAATTAAAAAAAGTCTTTAAGGTATTTCTTTGGTTTAAGTCCCACATATGTTCATCATTTTAATGTTTTTATACAGCATTTGTCATCTACAGAGTTCATTCTTGAGAATGGTACAATAGAGTTATAGAAATATTTAAGAACCAATTATTCTAATAAGTTTACGGTTCAGTTTGGGGGCTCATTCTTAGCTATCCTTGTCAGCATGTGGTCTGTGGGCCATTATATTAGACTCATTTAGGGCCAATAATAGAGGTAAGTGCTGGGCTAGGGAGATGCACACATCTCTGATATAGTTTTCCTGAGACAGTCTGCTTTCTTTTTCTATGAAGCTAAGACATTTCTAGAAAGCCTGTTTCATATACAATAATCCCTGTCCTTATACCTACAGAGTCAATGCTGAAGGAATGATTTGTTGTTGTAAGCCTTCCCAATGAAAGTTATCAGCACCTGCAGAGTCCCAGCGCATCTGTAGCAGGGGCAGATGACTCTGCCAGTCACCATACCCACAGTTCCTGCTGAGGGAATTTGCACGGCTACCCACCTCAACTCCAACTGAGAGAACAGATAATGACAGGGGTCCCTGAAGGACAGACTCAGACCCCGCCCAGAGGTGAGGAGGGGTCACCAGGCCCAAGCGCCTATATCCCAGCCAGGGAGGGAGAGTTGAGCTTTCATCAGTTCCGGTTCCGCTTTCGGGACCAGGTGCTGTCTGCAGAGTCCCAGCGCACCTGTAGCAGGGGCAGATAAACTCTGCCTGTCACCATACTCACAGCTCCTGCTGAGGGAATTTGCACGGCTACCCACCTCGACCTGGAACTGAGTGAACAGATAACTACAGGGGTCCCTGAAGGACAGACTCAGACCCTGCCCAGAGCTGCTACAGAGGGAAGTTGCACGACTACCCACCTTGACCTCAAATTGAGCGAACAGATAACTTCTGGGGTCTCTGAAGGGTAGATTCAGACACTGCCCAAAGAGGTGACAGGAGGCACACAAGCCCGAGTGCCACAACTGACCAGGAGCCATCTAATCGTGAACCATTGAAGCCATGGGCAAATGTCAGTGCAAAAAATTACATAATAATACAAAGAACAACATGGTAACTCCAGAAGAGAGTGGCAATCTTACAAATACAAGACCTGAACTGAGCAATGAAGAGGAAACAGAAGGAAGCAACACCAAAAATTCCTTTTTGATGATCATCGAAGCTCTCAAAGAAGATATGAAAAAAAGCTTTAAAGAAATAGAAGAAAACACAAACAAAAAATTGGAAGAGATGAACAAACCTATGAAAGAAATATGCCAGGAACTAAAAGCTGAAATGGAAGCAATAAAAAAGGCACAAAATGAGGCAAAGATGGAAATAGAAAATCTGAAGAAAAAAGCTGGAACCACAGCTACAAGCATAACAAACAGAGTTCAAGAGATGGAAGATAGAATCTCTGAAGTGGAAGACTCACTAGCTCAAATGGATGTATCAGTCAAAGAAAATAGTAAAGCTAAAAAAGCCATAACTCAAAATGTTCAGGAAATCTGGGACACCATGAAAAGACCTAATTTGAGAATAATAGGAATAGAAGAAGGAGAAGAATACCAGCTCAAAGGCACAGATAATGTTTTCAATAAAATCATAGAAGAAAACTTCCCTAACCTGAAGAAGGAAATGCCTATAAAGATA
>PVIH01017793.1:0-40660 GCA_004025045.1 Sigmodon hispidus | reverse complement strand
TGATTTTGTTGATTTGGACACTTTCTCTCTGTTTTTTGATTAGTTTGGCTAAGGGCTTATCTATCTTGTTAACTTTCTCAAAGAACCAACTCTTAGATTCGTTGATTCTTTGTATTGTTCTTTTTGTTTCAATTGTATTGATTTCAGCTCTAAGTTTGATTATTTCCTGCCGTCTACTCCTTCTAGGTGAGTTCGCTTCCAATTGTTCTAAGGCTTTCAGCTGAGCTGTTAGGTCTCTAGTGTGGGATTTCTCTAGGATTTTCATATAGGCATCTAGCGCTATGAATTTTCTTCTTAAGACTGCTTTCATTGTGTCCCACAAGTTTGGATACGTTGTGGATTCATTTTCATTAAATTCTAGGAAGACTTTGATTTCTTTCTTAATTTCTTCCTTGACCCAGAAATGGTTCAGCTGAGTGATGTTTAGTTTCCATGAGTTGGTAGGCTTTCTTTGGGTTTTGATGTTGTTGAACTCTAACTTTAGGCCCTGGTGGTCCGATATGTTACAAGGGATTATTTCCACTTTTTTGTATCTGTTGATATTTGCTTTATGACCAATTATGTGGTCAATTTTGGAGAAAGTTCTATGAGGAGCTGAGAAATATGTATATTCCTTTGCATTTGGTTGGAAGCTTCTGTAGATATCTATTAAATCCATTTGCATCATAACCTCTTTTAGACTCCTTATTTCTCTGTTGAGTCTCTGTCTGGTTGATCTATCCAGGGTTGAAAGTGGGGTATTGAAATCTCTCACAATTAGGGTGTAAGAATTGATGTGGGATTCGAGCTTTAGCAGTGTTTCTTTTACATAAGAAGGTGCCCTTATATTAGGGGCATAAATATTCAAGATTGAAATCTCCTCTTGACCAATTTTTCCTGTGATGAATAAGTAGTGACCATCTTGGTCCCTTTTAATTGCTTTTAGCTTAAAGACTACTTTGTTAGATATTAGCATTGCAACCTCCGCTTGTTTATTAGGACCATTTGACTGGAAAATCTTTTCCCAATCCTTTATTGCAAGCCTGTGTCTGTCTTTGCGGTTGAGGTGTTTTTCTTGTAGACAACAGAAGGATGGCTTCTGTTGTTGTATCCATCTTGTTAGTGTGTGATGTTTTATAGTTGAGTTGAGTCCATTGATATTAAGGGAAATTAGTGACCATTGCTTGATATTTCCTGCCATTTTTGGTGGTAACTTGTTTGTATTTCCTTTCTCTGAAGTATTCTTCTGTGGAATTATTGATTGTTTGTGATTTTGTGGGTGTATCTGGGGTCCTTAGGTTGGAGTTTTATCTCTAATACTCTCTGTAGTGCTGGATTGGTAGATAGATATTCTTTCAGTCTGACTTTGTCATGAAATATCTTGTTTACTCCATCTGTGGTGATTGATAATTTTGCAGGGTATAGTATTCTAGTTTGGCAGCCATGCTCTTTGAGCGTCTGTATAACTTCTGACCAAGCCCTTCTGGCTTTCATCATTTCCATTGAATAGTCAGGCGTTATTCTAATGGGTCTGCTTTTATATGTAAGTTGGCCCTTTTCTTTTGCAGCTCTTAAAATTTTTTCTTTGTTCTGTATGTTTTGTGCCTTGATTATAATGTGGCGTGCTGACTTTTTTTGGGGGTCACATCTATTTGGTGTTCTGTAAGCTTCTTGTATCTTTATAGGCATTTCCTTCTTCAGGTTAGAGAAGTTTTCTTCTATGATTTTATTGAAAACACTATCTGTGCCTTTGAGCTGGTATTCTTCTCCTTCTTCTATTCCTATTATTCTCAAATTAGGTCTTTTCATAGTGTCCCAGATTTCCTGAACCTTTTGAGTTATGGCTTTTTTAGTTTTACTATTTTCTTTGACTGATATATCTATTTGAGCTACTGAGTCTTTCACTTCAAAGATTCTATCTTTCATCTCTTGAACTCTGTTTGTTATGCTTGTATCTGTGGTTCCAGCTTTTTTCTTCAGGTTTTCTATTTCCATCTTTGCCTCATTTTGTGCCTTTTTTATTGCTTCTATTTCAGCTTTTAGTTCCCGGCATGTTTCTTTCATAGATTTGTTCATCTCTTCCAATTTTTTGTTTGTATTTTCTTCTATTTCTTTAAGGCTATTTTTCATATCTTCTTTGAGAGTTTTGATGATCATCAAAAAGGAATTTTTGGTGTTGCTTCCTTTTGTTTCCTCTTCATTGCTCAGTTCAGGTCTTGTATTTGTAGGATCGCCACTTTCTTCTGGAGATACCATGTTGTTCTTTATATTATTATGTAAGTTTTTGCACTGGTATCTGCCCATGGCTTTAGTCGTTCACGATTAGGTAACTCCTGGTCAGTTGTGGCACTCAGGCTTTTGTGCCTTCTGTCACCTCTGAGAAAAAGGTCTGCTCAATCACTACTTCTGCACTGTGCAGGGGATTGAATTTCAAGTCTTCAATCTTTCTCTGTTTGACCAATTGGAGGCGGGGTGGCGGCCGTGCAAACTCCCTCAGCAGAAGCTGGGGGGACTGTGGCAGTCAGAATTTATCTCTGCCTGCTACGGAGTGCGCTGGGACATGCTGTGCAGACAGCACCCCGTCCCAAAACCGGAACCAGAACAGACGGGAGCTCAACTCTCCCTGGCAGGGATACAGGTGCTTGGGCCTGCTGACCTCTCCTCACCTCTGGGCGGGGTCTGAGTCTGTCCTTCAGGGTCCCCAGTCCTTCTCTGTTCACTCAGTTGGAGGTGGGTAGCCGTGCAAATTCCCTCAGCAGTGGCTGGGGGGACCGTGGCAGGCAGAGTTTCTATTTTTTATTTTTTACTGCTGCATAATACTACATTGTATCAATATACCACTTTTTATCCATTCTTTGGTTGAGGACCATCTAGGTTGTTTCCAGTTTCTGGCTATTACAAATAATGCTTCTATGAATATAGTTGTACAAATGTCCTTGTGATATGAATATTCATCCATTGAGTATATACCCAAGTGGTATTGCTGGATTACAAGGTAGATTGATTCCCTTTTTTTTTTTTTTTGAGAAACTGCCATATTGATTTAAAAGTGGCTGCACAAGTTTACATTCCCACCAGCAATGTAGGAGTCTTCCCCTTGCTCCACATCCCTTCCAGCATAGGCTGTCACCTGTATGATCTTAGCCATTCTGACAGGTGTAAGATGGTATCTCAGAGTTGTTTTGATTTATATTTCTCTGATGGCTAAAGATGTTGAGCAGTTCTTTAAGTGTCTTTCAGCCATTTGAGATTCACCTGTTGAGAATTCTCTGCTTAGATCCATTTTCAATTGGATTATTTAGAATTTAATGTCTAGTTTCTTGAGTTTTTTAAAAATCTATTTTAGAGATAGCCCTCATTTAGATGTAGGGTTGGTGAAGATCTTTTTCCCATTTTATAGGCTTTCATTTTGTTTATATGGTTGGATGACATTGATTGATTTTCATATGTTGAACCATTCCTGCATCTCTGGGATGAAGCCTATGTGATCATGGTGGATGATTTTTTGATATGTTCTTGGATTTTATTTGCTAGAATTTTATTGAGGATTTTTGCATCAGTGTTCATGAGGGAGATTTTTCTGTAATTCTCTTTGTTGCATCTTTGTTTGGATTGGGTATCAAGATGACTGCAGCCTCATAAAAAGAGTTTGACACTGTTCCTTTTCTTTCTATTGAGTGGAACAATTTGAAGAATATTCATATTAATTCTTCCCTGAAATTATGATAGAATTCTGTGCAGAAACAGTCTGGCCCTGGAATTTTTTGGGTGGGAGGCTTTTAATTTCCTTAGGATTTGTAGATCTATTTAATTTTAGTAAGGGTTACCTATCGAGAAAATTTTCAATTTCTTTAACTAATGGGTTTTGAAGTATGACCTAATAATTCTCTGGATTTCCTTGGTGTCTATTGTTATGTCCCTCTTTTCATTTCTGATTTTGTTTATTTGGGTATTATTTCTGCATTTTGGTTAGTTTGGATAAGGGTTTGTCTATCCTGTTGATTTTCTCAAAGAACCAACTCTTTGTTTCTTTGTATTGTTTTCTTTGTTTCAATTTTATTGATTTAAGCCCTTAATTTGATTATTTTTTGGCATCTATTTCTCCGGGGTGAGTTTGCTTCTTTTTGTTCTAGAGCTTTCAGGAGTACTGTTAAGTTGCTTGTATGAAATTTATCCAAATTCTTTATGTAGGGACTTAGTGCTTTGAATTTTCTCTCAGTACTGCTTTCATTATGTCCCATAAGTGTAGTGGAATTATGCTGGTAATGTTGTAAATATTTGTCTTTGCCTATGGATTTAATAAAAAGCTTATTGGCCAAAGGCAGACAAGAAGTATGGATGGGGTTACCAGGCTAAGAAAACTCTGAGTATAGGAAAAACAGACAGATGCCAGACAGAGAGCCACCAGGAAGAGCTGCCACAGACATGATGAGGAAAGAAGCTGAAATGCTGCTCTGAGGAAAGGTACTGAGCTGTGCAGCTGAACAAGATGGGTTGAGTTCAGATGACAGAGCTAGCAAGTTATATGCCTGGGCCCTCGGTCAATCAGTGTAAAAATAATACACGCCTGTGTGTGATTATTTGAGGCAAAGCGGGGTTGAGAGTGAGACTAAACCTTTGGTCTATCCAAGCCAGAACTATTAACAACACATAAGTTTGGATATGTTTGTTGATTCATTTTTATTGAATTTTAGGAAGTCTTTAATTTCTTTCTTTATTTCTGCTTTGACCCAGAGGTGGTTCAATTGCAAGTTGTTCAGTATCCATGTGTTTACAGGATTTCTGTAGTTAGTTTTGTTGTTGAACTCCAACTTTAAGCTATGGTGGTCACAAGGGATCTTTTCATTTTTTGTATCTATTAGTGTTTGCTTTATGACCAAGTCAATTTTAGAGAAGGTTCCATGGGTTGCTGAGAAGAAGGTATATTCTGTTGTGTTTGGGTGGAATGATCTTTATATATCTATTAAATCTATTTGAATTATGACATCTGTTATATTCCTAATCTCTCTGTTGAGTTTCTGTCTGGTAGACCTATTAATTGGTGAGAGTGGGATGTTAAAGTCTCCTACTATTAGTATGTGAGGTATGATGTGAGATTTAGGATTTAGTAATATTTCTTTTATATATATATATATATATATATATATATATATATATATATATATGTGGGTGCTCTTGTATTTGGGGCATAAATATTCAAGATTGAGACTTTATCTTGATGGATTTTTCCTTAGATGAATATGTAGTTTCCTAACCAGTCTCTTTTGATTGATTTTTAGTTTGAAGTCTATTTTGTTATATATTAGGATGGCTACACCAGCTTGCTTTTTAAGTCCATTTGACTGGAAAGTCTTTTACTTACCCTTTAGTCTGAGGTAGTATTTGTCTTTGAATTTGAAGTGTGTTTCTTGTATGCAGCAGAAGGATTCTATTTTGATATCCATTCTGCTAACCTGTGTCTTTCTATAGATGAATTGAGTCCACTGATATTAAGGGATATTAATGACTCATGATTGTTAATTCCTGTTATTTTTTGGTGTTGTTGTTGTTTTGTGTGTGTGTGTGTGTGTGTGTGTGTGTGTGTGTGTGTGTGTGTTTCTTCTTTGGGATTTTCTTCTGTAGGATTATGTAGGCTTGTAGTTTCATGGATGCATCTAATTTCCTTAGGTTGTAGGGTTTTTTTCTCATGCTTTCTGTAGGGGTGGATTTGTGGAGAGGTACTGTTTAGATCTGTTTTTTTCATGGAATTTCTTGTTTGCTCTGTCTATGGTGATTGAGAGTTTTTCTGGGTGTAGTATTCTGAGCTAGTATCCATGGTCTCTTAGTATCTGTATAACAGCTACCTTTCCTAGCTGCCTGTATTCTAGCTTTCATTGTTTCCATTGAGAAGTTGACTGTTACTCTGATGGGTCTGCCTTTATAAATTTCTTGACCTTTTTCCTTTGTAGCTCTTCATGTTCACTGTTTATTCTGTATGTTTAGTGGCTTGATTATTACGCAGTGAGTGGACTTTTAGGGGAGTCTAGTCTATTTGGTGTTCTATAAGCTTCCTGTATCTTTATAGGTATTTCCTTCTTCAGGTTGGAAAAGTTTTTTTCTGTGATTTTGTTGAACATATTTTCTGTGCCTTTGAGCTGGTATTCTTCTTTTCTTGAGTTTGGTGTTTCCATGGTGTCCAAGATTTCCTGAACGTTTTGTGTTACAATATTTTTTGCTTTTCTTAACATATTCATCTATTTCCTCTATTGTATCTTCCACACCAGAGATTCTTTCTTTCATTTCTTACATTCTGCTGGTTATGTTTGCATCTGTAGTTCCTGTTTGTTTACTCAGACTTTCCACTTCCAGCATTCCCTCACTTTGTGTCATCTTTATTTCTTCTAGTTCAATTTTTAAGTCTTGAACTTTTTCACTTGTTTGATTGTTCTTTCTTGATTTTCTTTATTTTTTAAGGGATTTATTACTTTCTTCCTATTTGTGTTTGTCTTTTTTATGTTTCTTTAAGGAAGCTTTTCTACTTTCTCTTTATTTCCTCTTTAAATGTTCCTATTATCATCATTAAGTTATTTTTAAGGTTGTTTTCTTCTGTTTCTTCTACATTGGGATGTCCAGGTCTTGCTGTTATAGAGCCACTAGGTTCTGGTATGCCATATTGCTCTTTATGTTGTTGACATCTGTAAATGTCAGTTCCCTATAATCTTTCATAGAAATTTTGCTGAAGAAAGGGCTCCCTTTACAGATGTTGTGTCAAGCCTCTCTATAGGAAACCATGTGCCTTCCCTGCTGTCTCAGTTACGTTTCTACTGCCATGATGAACACCATGAGCAGAAGCTACTGGAGAGGAAAGGGTTTGTTTTGCTTAAACTTCCACATCACAGCACATTGCTGAAGGAAGGCAGGGCAGGAACCTGGAGGCAGGAACTGAAGGAAAGACCATGAAGAAAGTTCTACTAACTGGCTTGTTCAGCCTGGTTTTCTTTTTTTGTTGTTGTTTTGTTTTGTTTTTTTCTTGTACTGCTGAGGATGGGGAGCCTAGGAGTGGCATCTCCCATGGGGAGCTGGGCCCTCCCACATCAATCATTAGTCAAGAAAATGCACCACAAAACAGTCTGTTGGGAGTATTTTCTTAACAGAGACTCCTCCTCATCCTCCTTCTAAATGGCTATAGCACACACCCCTTCACTATCACATCTCTTTTTTAATTCCCCCCAGATATTTGGAGGGTTTGCACACAGGAGTACACACTTGTTAAGGGCAGAGGAGAATTTGGAAGGGTTGGCTTCTCTTTTCATTTCTTGAGTTCTGGAGATTGAAGTCAGGTCGTCAGGCTTGGTAGCAATGGCACTTACCTTCCATCTTTCTGTATTATCATGATTCTCTTTAGAATATATCCATGGACAAACATGTATTCACAAAATGAAATACCAGATTTTTTTAAAGAAGGAGGAAACAGTACTGGGCATGTAAGTTCTTTTACCTGGAAATATTTCCTAAAGTTTCTACTGAAAACTAAAGATTATTTTCAAAGAAAGAAGTCATTTGGCATGTTGACTTTATACCTCCAAGTAACACAATAAAATCACTTTATTTAATTAATACCCTTCCCCATTAACTATACTCTAGACTTCTTTGCTGAATTAAAACCCAATATTATTTCTTGGCATATAGAAAACTATTACATAACACAGTTAATTCTGAGATTGAAATTGCATCTTGTTCTGCAGTCCTAACATTAAATTATGCTCGTAGTTAATAGTTTTTATAGCAGGACATAATAGTACATATTCTTAACCTGTGACTTCAGGCTGGAACTTTTCTTCTATAACTGGTATAAGGCAGCATATCCAGGAGTTGGGGGTGGCTCAGTAGACATGAGCAAGTATGAGGAGCAGAGTGCAAATCTTAGCACTACATAAAAAGTCATGTGTGGCTATGCATGCCAGTTACTCCAGCACTAAATGTGGCAGAGAGACAAGGGGATTGCTGCAGCTTACTGGCCACCAGCCTAGCTCCAGTTTTACCGAGAGATGCTGCTCTCAGTAGAGGGGATAGGCAAAGAACAATAGAGTAGGACATCTGATCTTCTTTGGCGTTGCTATGTACTCATGGGTGTGGGCACACCTGCTGCACACACATTAACATACAACACACACACACACACACACACACACACACACACACACACACACTATATCTGAAAGTCTAAACAAACCGAAATCTATAAATCACTAGGTTGGAATGTCAGTAAAATGCTTCCAAATTCACACTGTTGAATTGTGTCTCACTGTCCACTTCTTTAACCATAGCAGGGTTCTATTATTCTTTGAAGAAGAAAATTTTATAAAACATGTAAGATACTTAGAAAATAAAAAAAATGCAGTAGTAGCCATAATCATAAGGACAACCAATGCATAACTTTTATATTATTATTTTAAATGACATGAAATTTTATTTAAATCTTTGCAAGTATGTACATGTATGTATGATATGATATGCATTAGTAGATGAATATGTTGATTTTTAAATTTTTAAAAAATATTAATGTGCATGTGTCTTTGTTCATGTGAATGCAGTTGCCTGTGGAGGCCAGAAGAGGGTACTAGATCCCCTAGAGCTGGTATTACAAGCAGGTTAAGAGTCACCAGAAATGGATGCTAGGAACCAAACTTGAGTCCTCTGTAGTACAGTCTTCTAACTGATGAGCCATCTATGTGCATCTAACCAGTATGTGCTGCCTGTGGAAAACCTAAAAAAAGATTTTTAAAAAAGTATATATGTGTCCCTGAGACACATTCAGGGGTTTGAGAAGAAGTTGGTGACTGTGCAGGGGGCTTTACTGTACTGTCCAATATCAAGACATGGATGCAAAGCCCTGTGTCTCCTCACCCTCTCCTGTGGGGTCCCTGTTGGCTGGAGCTCCCTGCAACCATTAAACTGTGTGCAGATGCTTTGCTTTACCAGCCTAATGCACTCGCCAGATACTGCCCCCAGGTGTTTTTATTTTGAATTCTCTGTTCTTTCCTTTTAAATGCTGAACATGTCGACAAAAACCATCTGCTTCCCATTTTCTAAATTTCACATTTTAACATCTGAGTAATAGCTGCACTAAAAATACTCAGACATATTAAAATTGTGAGGGGACATAATGAAATCTTATAAAGGGTGAGATTAATTGAGTTAGTTTGTTGTTGATTTGGCAGAGGATACTGTTTGTTCACTTAAGTTTTGATAGGCGGGGCAGAGTGCTAACTCTGTGTGCATTACAAACATAACCTTTGAGTATATCTTCTAATTTATCTCATTTGCTTACAGATTCACAGGCTAATCAGGGTTCAGAGGGAACAGTTTGTTTAAGCCCCACTCCTTGAGGCTTTTGAGGGGAGGTATTGAACTGTTTCCTGTTTGAGTCTACAATCTTGGTACCCCTGAAAACTCCCTTTGAGGCATGTCACAAGCTCTATTGGGATAAATTCTTCCTTTTGATTTTACAACTAATAAACAAATGTATCTGGGTGGGCTATTCTACTCAAGGACATCGTAACAGAATTGTCTCCAAAGGACATGTTAGAACAGGAGAAGGCAAGTTGGTTGAATAAGGGGTCTTGTTGCCAAGACTGATGGCCTGCATTTGATCCCCGTGACCCAAAAGGTGGAAGGAAAGAATCTATTCCTGTTATTCTGACCTCCATATGTATGTTGTAGTATATGTGTGCATGCACACACACACAAATGAATAAATGTAAAAGGTAGTTAATTAATGTATAAAGATTATGTAAGCTCTTGTATTTTGAGATTAACAGGTTTTTTGGATCAAAGTAGATTTAATAATTTACCCTTTTTTCATAATTTCCATATCACATTCCCCTTTTGTCTTTAGAAAGAAATTGATTATAGCCATTATCCATGTATAATCAACCCCTTTTAAATAAAAAAAAATGTATAAGCAGTATTTTGGGAATTTGGGTGTAGTTTTTGTAATCTACTTCCTGCTGACTAGGGGCTCTGGTAACCTCATGGAGATCTTAAGAAAATTTAGAATTGTGTTTAAGTCTTGACTGTAGTAGTTTGTGAGGCTGCATTGTCTCAGCCAGTTGCCTTGAAACTATTCTGGATGTTGAATCATCTGACCATGGCTATCATCAGAAACCTTTCAAGAGGTCTTCCTTGATCAGACCATATTAGCCTGGAAGCAAGCCACAGATTCTCATCTTCTGTAGAAACATAAGCAGAACCTTTTTTTTCAAAGCAGTGTATCTTTAGACCTAAATTTTGAAGTCAAGATATCTTTAAAATATATATGTTGGTTTAAATTAACATCTTGTATAATCAAATGTTCTTCTGCAGTTAGCTTATTAATAGTAAAAAAAAATTCAAAAAGAAAACACAGTAACATATATAATCCATATTTCTGTGCATTTTCCATCTTTATGTGACCTTTTATTCCCTTTCCTTTTTAAGGACTTTCTCTATTCTTTTCTTTTCTCCCTTAAGCCTACATATACTTTTTAACACATTATGACCTGTCTAGAGGGTTTTTTCCTGTCCAAATCTGTTATATTGTGTATTGATAATTCTTAGCATGGCTTTGGCTACTGGATCCATTCCCAACATGGCAGAATTACTTTTGCCACCAGCTCTGAGAGCCATGTTTACTGTCACCTCTGTGAAGCAGTGAGACTATCCCTTCACCATGCAGCAAATGCTAAGTCCTCCACACCACATGATGCATGTTTGGAGACGTGGCAGGAATCTGCCCTGCTGTGCTGTGTTCAAGCCCAAATGTTGCAGCATCTTTGTACCTTGGTTCACCTGGGAGACACAGACTAGGAAGCGGCTCTTGATTTCATTTTAAAACTACTGCTACCCATTAAATCCCTCCCAGGTTGTAGGTAGAAATTTGTGTCCCACTTTGGGCACCAGATGTAGCCAGAAGTTTTTCCCTGACCCTCAGCTGCTTGGTCTCAAATAAACACACAGGGGCTCATATTAATTTCAAACTGTTTGGTCTATGGATCAGACTATATTACTAGATAGCTTTTGCATCTTAAATGAACACATGTCTATTAATCTATATTTTGCTACATGTCTTGTGGTTCATTTGTGTTCTATTATATCTTGATCTACCAGCAGCTCTCAACGTGAGCTCTGCCCTCACCTTTCTCCTTCCTCTGTCTCTCTTGGATCCCCACCTGGCTGTTTCATGTCTTGCCATAGGCCAAACAGCTTCTTTATTGTTCAGTGGTAGCAACACATAGTCACAGCATACAGAAAGACCATTCCACAGCCAAGTCTTAGCTCATAGTGTACATCGATAGAAGAATATATATATGCACCAAAAGATGTTCAGTGCCCTGAGGAAGTATCTCTAGCTTGTTCTCCACACCAGCCCACGTCCAAACACTTCTCTCCCCCAGCTTTCATGCACTCTTGGTAGAAACTACAGTTTTCTTTTTGTCCCAACTCTACATTTTCTAAGGAAAGAGACAAACCAGACTGCCCTGTCTGGTGGAGGAGCTTGTTTGTCCATTATCCCAATGTAACTGAAATGCTGCAGTTGGTCGTGATGCCTGGAGCCTGGGCTGCTCCCACCCTATTTCAAGTACCCACCGTTCTCCTCTTCCACCTCAGGTTTCCCAGTTGTTCCCTCTGCGTTTGTCGTCAGCCCAAAATCCTTTTGCCACCTCCTCAAAAATGTGTCCTCCTGCTCTGCAGCCACTACTGCCTGGTATCACATTTGTGCACATTTCTGCAGAAATAACGTTTTCTCTCCTGACTGTCGGCATGACAACTGCTCTTCTCATCGGTGTACTTTGTAGATTGGTCCTGGCACGAGCCAGACAGGGCACAGCACTCTGGGCTTTTGCAGCTAATCAGAAACTGGTATTCACAGCCATTCATTTCCTCCCGCTTCTGGGCAATCCCATCTATTAGTCCCCAGTCTGAGAGACATCATTTTTTTGCTTTTGAACAAACCTGAGCCTGTGAGATGACTTAGCAGGTACAGGTGCTTCCTGCCAAGCCTGACAGCCTGAGCCTCATCCCTGGAAGCCATACAGTAACAGGAAAGAACCAACCCCTGCAAGTTGTCATCTGATCTCCACACATGCACCTTGGCCCATAAACACCCACTCCCACACTCGTAATATAAATGATTTTAAAAGAAATAGGAAGTCACTACACATCAAGCTGCCTCCTTCTCCCAATTTTCAGGATCATAATCCACCATGCCCACTTTGCACTGAACTTTGAAGGAACTTCAGTAATAGAAAGCTGGAATGTTCTAGCATTGTATGGTGTTTCTGGGCTGATTAGTGTCAGACACTGAAGTTTAGCTAGATTTACTTAAATTATCTGCCTCATTTACAAGATAGTCCTTTCTGAGATATTTGATAAGAACCAGGAAAGGAATTGAGTTATTCCCCAGGAGGGAAAGGAAATGCCTTCGTATATAATAGATAGACTCCTGAAGCAGAGGAGATGGGAAATGGTGACTCTTCATAGGCAGGAGGCTTCTGAAGCAAGACAGAGAACAGGGGGTAGAAAGTAAACATCCACACACTGCCTCTCACCCAGCTTTGGTTTGCTAGGACCAAAGTTATCAGCTAGTGCTCAGTTTAATATCAGACAGTTTGTGCAGAAGTAGTCACAGCCGATAAAACTCAAGGTTCAGGCCAACACTGAAATTCTTCTTCCAGGGTCAAGTAACCGTGGGGCCAGTAACCTGTGAGGTATTTGCTAAGCAAACATGTGGATGGACTGTGGCTTTTATCCTATTTAACCACCTATGAAGATCGAATGACTGGTTTCTAAATGAATCCCTCCTTACTGTGAAACACGAGAGATGGGGAGGTGCTCCAGTGAGATCCCTTACCTCACAGTCACGTGACTTCTGTCATGCACATCTCACAGTCACATATATAGACAGCTAGTGAGGAATCCTGGAGTGACTCCAGGCTTTCCCTTGTAAATACAGGGCATAAGTTACTCTGGGGCAGCTCCCTGGCTGTCCTATCCTGCCTGTGGCCCCCTCAGGCTGTTGTCTAGGTGGAGATAGAAATTTACTTCTCAGCAAAGCCTGACATTGCAGATTTGACCCTCCAAAGTATCATGTTTCTCTCTTAGATTAGGAAGAGGAGATGGTGTGAGGTTGGTTTCTGCATGTTTTCAGTTTGAATTCATATTTAGCATACTTACAGCTCTTTTCTTAAATAACACTGCATCACTGGCACCCATTTGCATAACTGTTCCTTGAAAATAATATATTGACTTGTAATAAGCATATAAACTACTAGGTAGGGGCTGTTTATGAATCTAGGGGAGATATATTTTCTTTTCCCTTATATGATGTGTACATGAGTGTGAGTATATGCATGCACATGTGAATAAAGTGCTCTTGGAGTCCAGAAGAGGATGCTGAATCCCTAGAACTGTGGATTCAGATGGTTCTGATCCACCAACAATGTTGCCGGGAACTGAATTTGGGTCCTCTGCCAGAGCAGTTCTTAACTGTTGAGCCATCTATCCAATCCAGAAGATGAATTTTCTTCCATAGCAGGTTTCGGTCTTGTCTTCTGACTCAGACGGATGCTGTGTCCCCTCAATGGCAGTACTTTCTAGCTTGACTGCTGGGCTTTGCTTTGACTTAATGGTCCACAGTTGCCCCCACTCAGGCCTTTATGAGACTCCCTGACTCTATGGATTCTAACACGGGTCTTTGTGCTTGTGCATCATAGAGACTCCTCCTATAGATTTACCACCCAGGGCACATCCATTGCTTTACCTCTTTCTGTCCCTGTGTACTGCTGCTTAGAGCCACACAAGGCAGGGTCTGACCCAAATGACAAAATGCTCAGCCCATGTAGTTGCAGATGTGATCTAAAAGCCTGCTTCCTCAGGCATGTGAGGATCAGAGTGGGTCACAAAGCACAGTTGCTCGTGGCTTCCAGCCACAGAGTGATTCCCTCTTGAAAGGGAAACAATTCAGAATATAAAGTCTAAATTCCTTTAGGGGCTAAGAGGATGGCTCAGTACATGATGCACAAGCACAAAGACCCAGGTTAGAACACACAGGGTCAGGGAGGAGGGATGATTGTGGCCCCAGCACTGCAGAAATGGAGACTGAAGGACTCTCGGGGCTCATTAGCAAGCCACTGCAGTCAAATCAGTGAGCTCCAAACTCAGTGAGAGACCCTGTCTCAAAATATACAGTGATAGCCACTAAGGGAGTTACCACCCATCAGCCTCTGACCTTCACATGAGCTGACGCTGATGCTCACACACTGAAGAATTTTAAAAATATAAACACATAAGTCAAATACAGTTCTACCTAAATTCAAGTGCTGGGATAATTAGTAGGGCAGAAATTGCGTTTGACTGGGGGAAATTGGCAACTTTTAACAGAGTAGGGGATCAAGAAAGATTTAAACCATGAAATTGGCCGGGACAGCCTTGTAGATAGAAGGACCAAGGCAAGTGGAACTGCAGATCCACTTTTCTTATTTTAAAGATACATGAGCAGCCTCAGAGAAGCGATGGGACGTGCAGAGATTCCTACCATGTTGGTTGCTTGCCCAAGAAAATCAGTCTTCACAAATCCCAGCCCCTCACAGCTCCAAACAGCTTTTTAGCTCTCTGAATTATTAGCTTCATAGTCAATCTGAAACATAGTGTATTCTTCACATGGAAACATTCTGACACCACAAAGCAAAGCTTCCAGCACTGTTTATTCCTTCAGAAAAAAACAGTAGCATCAGGCTTTCTTTAAAATGTATCACTAGGGAATAGGTCACTAATGAGCAACAGTTGTCAGGCCCTCCTGTGTGTGTTGAGTGGGGGGTGGGGGGATCCACACCCAGCACTTAGTGCCTGCAGCCAGGAACCACTCCTCAGTACCAAGCACCTGCAAGTCAGCCCAAGACTAGGAGGCCTGCAGGCTTTCTGATGAGGGTGGCCAGCTTGAACATATAAAAATATGAAATGCTCAGTTAAGTTTGAATTTTGGATAAACAACAAATAATTTTTTAGTGAAAGTATTCTAGCACAAACTTTGCAAGACTATTTCTGCATTATTTTATATGACCAGAGCTATGTTTTATTTGCATCATTTCCATAAATATTTTTTGACTTAAAACCATTAAGATTTATAGTTATGTGGGGTTTTTTACTTACTTTATTTTAAAGTCATTATTATATTTTTATGTGTATAGTTGGTTTGCCAAAATACATGTCTGTGCACCACAGTATGTCTTATGCCCTCTGAGGCCAGAAAAGGGTGTCAGAGACCATCGAACTGGAGTTACAGATAGTTGTGAGCTGCCCTGTGGGTTTTGGGAATTGAACTCAGGTCCTTCAGAAGAGCAGCCAGTGCTCCTAACCACTGAACCATCTCTCCAGTCCCTGGTATTTTTAAAGGCATCATTGTGATGGTTAAGAAAGGTTGTCAACTTGACAGAATTTTCTTCCATCGTCGAGGGAAGCAGACCTCTGAGCACACCTTTGAATGACTTGGAATAGGTTAACTGAATTGGGAAGAACCATCCTGAAAGGTGCTGGTGACATCATCCCATCGACTGAGGCCCTAGACTACATAAAATGGAGCAAGTGCATTGAGCTCCATCATTCTTCTCTCTCTACATGCTGACAGTGGATGTAACGTGATTGTTGCTGCAAACAAGGCTTTCCTACCATGATGGACTGCAGCCGTCAATCTGTGAGCACAGTGGCCCCTCCTCCCCTGTGCTTCAAGCAAATTGTCAGAGCAATGAGGAAGGGAACTGGTGCAAACATTGAGAACCACTTCACAGGGTTCGAAAATCAAACTCCAAAAGAGTAGCGTGGACAGATCTGACTGTCTTATGAACCCAGCCATCTGGATTGTGATGAGTGGTCAAAAAGCACCCAGTGAAAAACACAGCATGATCTTAATTGTTATTCCTGCCTTCGACTCTCCATTAATGTAGTGGCCAATTTAATCCATCTTCTAAATTTAGTTTCTGTCTGAGATGTCTTGGTGATAGAAGATTGAGAAATATCTTGCTTAACTAATGTCAATATTTTATCTAACAGCTAATTCACACCATTTAGATAAAAAAATCCAAGTAATAAGGCATTCATTAATGTGGGGAGGAGTAATGGATTATCTGCTAACGTGGTTCTGAGTGCATGTCTCTTGCCTCCCAGGCATCCTTCTCCCTGGTTTCTGATAAAATGGCTGTCTATATGCAATAACCCTGAACTTCATGGGCTATTCCTCCCAGAGGTCATTAGTGCTAATGTGCATCTCTCCCACTTTATGAGAAATCAGATCTCTGAAATCATTCAGAAGACATAATTTACTACAGATGAAGTCTCTGCTCTCCAGCATGAAGTGATTTGGGTCCTGACACTGCATTTTAAAGATATTAAAACCCAAATGGAAAGTGTGGTCCACAGCTTGTGTTAATTATCGTTGGGAAGCTGTGGAAGCGCTTGGGTACTGAAGAAATCACTATCTAATAGGATTAAATAAGCCTGTCTCCATCAAGGCACTGTCTCTCCACATGGGTGATTCCTTTATTCTCCTAAATTCAACTCTTTTGGGTTCTAATCAGCCAAAGGAATGAACATGAAAGGTAATAAAGGCAAAAAGGATGAGGCTTACTTCAATGGTAATTTCATTTATAGATTACAGTTGACACAGTGAGTTCTTTGGGTCTAGACAGCTCTTTTATCAGATGTCTAAATACTTGCTTCCGACTCATGAAGCAGTGTACATCTGAGAGCAGATGTTTCCTGCCTTTGGGGGTTTCACTGTACTCAGGACCTGTGATCCTTGCTCCCTGGACTTTGTGATCTCTAAGATTTTGGGTTTTAATTATTTTATTTGTTTGTTTGTTTTAATTTTTGGTTTTTCAAGAGTGTTTCTCTGAGTAGCCCTGGCTATCCTTGAACTAGCTTTGAAGACCAGGCTGGACTCAAACTCACAGAGATCCTTCTGCTTCTGTTTCCCGAGTGCTGGGATTAAAGACATGTGCCACCACCTGGTTTAGAACTTATGTTTGTTCTTTAATGTGCTTCTAATCTAGTTTGCTTTCTGCCCTTTATAAACTAATGACCAAAGAACATGGGGACAAAGGGGTTAACTTGGCTGAGTATAGAAGTGGAGACAGAGGCTGAAGTGCAGACTCTGGAGGGGTGCTGCTTACTGGTCTGCTCCCCATGGCCTGCTCAACCTTCGTTCTTATATAGCCTCTCCCCTGTCACTGCAGCCCAGGGTTGATCCTCCCATATCAGTCACTGATCAAGAAAATGTCTCCACAGGCTTGCCTACAAGCCAGTCTGATGGAGGCGATTCCTCAACCGAGGTTCTCTCTTCCCAGGTGACTCTAGTTACATGTCAAGTTGACAGCCTTTAGTAGCACAGTGTCTGTGAGTGTGTGTGTGTGTGGGGGGGGGTGGACATGAGTGCAATTCCCTTGAAGATCAAAAGAGATCTCCTGGAGCTTAGAGAAGGCCTGTGATGTGAAGGAGCACTTGTGAACATGGCAAACCATGCCTCACCTGACGCCTGGTTTCCAATAGTCTATTCAAACAGCCAGAGAGCAATTGAGCAAAGGCAGGATGCACCATCAGTATACAGAAACAGAGCCATGGAGTAAGCAATCAGATGGACTATAGGAACAGAATTTCATTCATCTGTTCAACTTCTTGCTAAGTTGTTATATATACTCTTTGTTATTATTTTGCATCTGAAGGTGTAGTTTACTCATCGACCCAGGTTTAATTCTAACTAGAACTTAGTGGTGATGTGTGATCTGACTTACATAAATGTGTTTCAGATTCAGTATTGTGTGAACATGTTTCTAAACAGCTATGGATATCGAAAGGTAACCATAAGGTTTTGTGACCTTCCAGTTGCTGTGATAAGACACCATGACCAAGGCAACTTACAGAAGAGTTTATTGAGGGTTACAGTTCACGAGGGTGAATCCATGATGACCATGTCATGCTCATGGCAGGGAGCATGGCATCAGGCAGGCATGCTGCTAGAGCCATAGCTAAGAGAAACCACAAAGTGAGGAGTGAGTGAGCTAATGGCATGTGGTTCTGAATCTTTAAAGTGCATTTAAAGTTAAAATGGCCATACCTCCTGCAACAAGGCTACACCTCCTGACCCCTCCCAAACAGTTCCAGTAACTAGGAACTAAATATTCAAATACATGAGCCTATGTGGGCCAATTCCAATCAACCCACTACAGGCTTACTCCATATTCTTACATTACAAAATCCTTCTAATCTGTATTTCAAAACTTTTCACAAGTTTTTCTGTGTAAGTATAGATGCATTTGTATAGTACATTTAAAAACTCTAAACAAGGCTGTGATTTAAAATTTTTGCTAAAGAAATAAACTGAGATTATTATTGTATTAAGTTTTTTTTGGACTGTTTTGGGTTTGGGAGGTTTGTGACTTGGTATGTGTGGCGGTGGTTGGAATTTGGTTTGTGTGTCAAGGCTTTTATTTTTTAAAGAAATGAATTGTATGTTTATATTTTTTAAATTGTTTGGCCTATGTCTTATGTTTATTATTAGTTAGTTTTTTTTTAAGATTAATTTATTTTTATTAATTTTTTTGCCACGTGGCTCAGCCTGTGGCTGGTCAGTATTTTTTATATGTTTGTTTTTTTGGGGGGTCGGATGGAGACTGGCTTAACTTTATCTTTTTTTTTATTTGGCTGTTTTTGATTTTTTATTTATTTTTATGGTACCATGTATGGGCCAAAACAGTTATTTTATTTATAGTATATAGAATATTTTATTTTTTTTTGTTTAATTAAAAAGGAAGGTTTTAATTTTTATATAGCAAAATTATAACAGAACAGCTCTTAATCAGGAATTACAGTTATAATATTTAGTTTACTTGTATTTATAAAGTTAAAGAGAATATTTTATTATCTATTTTATCATTTTGAGTCTAAAGTTTTATATTTAATATATTTTTTAAACTAAAAAGAATTATATTTATAATTATTAAATCTTTAATTACATCAAAGACCACAGAAGGATATAATGTTATTTAAATAAACAGGAAATGCAAGCAACTTTTAAAGTCTAGAAAATGACAGAGATGACCCATGTCTGCCTGGACAGTCACTTAAAGTTTTTTTGTAATGTTGAGGCATCTATCTTTAGTCTTTATGGCCCAAAGTCTCTGGCAAACCTTTTAGTGATGTAGGAAATTTGACATAGTTTATCAGTTGCTTTTTTGTGTGTCTAGAAGGATGTCTGGCAATGTTTTTTGTAAAGCAGGAACCTGAAGGATTATCTTGGCTTGTTTTGCCAACGTTTAGAGGTCACTTTTTTATGGAACCTGTATATTTAGTTTATATAGCATATTGTCAAGCAGTCAATATCAGAACAGTTTTTTGTCTAGTGGCTTATTGTTGCCACAAAGTAAATTTTACATGAAGTTTTCTTAATGTTTATTATGTTCTTGAAATATATTGGTGCTGCCAGGAGCAGACCTGTCTCACTATCTAGAAAAATCTTTAAGTTCTTAAAATAATTTAAATGTCATATTTTGCATGTCTTTGAAGTGTTTGAAGACTATCTATCTAATTGAAATATATCTTTGTATATCTATAAAAACTTAACTAATATGACTATAAGTTTGCTTATCATAGATGACTATTAATCTGCATTAGATTGGCTGCTTAGACTGGCTGGGTCCGCGGGCGGGGAGCCCGTGGTTTTTGTGGAACTAGCCCTGCGTTTAGGTGCCAATTATCATGGTATTGACTTGCTGTGAGATATGTTTTAAATGATGTTTATTTTGTGAGAATTATTTATAAAACAGAGAAGGTTTTAAGAAGAGGTGAAGGGGTAAGGTTGTAGTGCGCCAGAGCGTTCTCACACACCACACGTCTGAAACTTGAACCATCAGTCCGGAACCACGTCACCAGTCCGGAAACTGCGCTATTAGTCTGGAACCCTCGAGAGAGGTCTTGGCCCTGCGTGAGAGAACTCCGGCATTTTGTCTTTTGTCTTTTTTTTGGGCGTTCTACTTTTGAAGCTTGTTTTTGTTGACTATGCCCCTCTCTGTCTTGGCACTCTATTGCTATCAGTCTATTTGTGTAGATTTTGATTTCTCACTACAGATTATATATTCAAAACTTTAGTATTATCAACAAATTCAGTTTTATACAAGACAGTGTTGTAGAATGTTTTTCCCAGGCCCATTTTGGCCCGAGAGGTTTGTGCCAGGAGTTTGTAACCTGGCACACACGGCGGCTGTGGTTTGGAACCTGGCCTGCGCACAGGCGGCTTTTGTCCCCCAAAGAAATAAAATCACACACTTATATCTTTTACACTGTTTGGCCCATATCTTAAGCACATTACTAGCTAGCTCTTTCATCCCAACTCAACCCATTTCTATTAATTTGCCCACCACGTGGCTCCTAGCCTGTGGCTGGCCGGTACCTCTACATGTCTGTTCCTCTTGGGGGTCAGATGGAGACTGACTTAATTCCACCCTCCTTCTACCTGCCTGTGCTCTGATTCTCCACCCACTTCTACAGTGCTCTACATAGGCCAAAACAGCTCCTTTATTTACATTATACAGAGAATATTCCCCCACAAGACAGGGCTATGGACAGAGTTAGTGTCGTGATCAAAGATAAGATACAGCTTCCTCCAGCTAAAGAGTAGTTGGGCAGCTAGGAACCAGGAGGGGACTTCAGCTGTGGAGATGTATAGCTTGGGAGGATCAGACCTCTCCAATTGGCATTTTACTCTTGAATTTCCAACCAAGTTCTTCCTGGGTGTGTGTTCAGGTTCTGTCCACCTGAGACCCTGCCTTTGTGTTCGACACCTGTGTCCCTTTCCCTTGGCCTTGTGTTTCTAGGCCCGCCCCTCTTGTCCATTCTCAGACTCTGCCCTGGCCTGAAGGGCTGACTCTGTGGGGGGCTCTTCACATCCCAGTTTCAGGTTCCCAGCCTTTGTCTGGGTAGGACTGTCTTGGCTGCATTCTTCCATGCTTGGAAAAATTTGCTTTAACCTCTCTACCAGTGTCAGCCTCTGCCACCCCATCTAGCCCTCTTGCACCTTACCCAAGTGTGACTTGTCTGTACATTCTTCTGCTGGCTGTTCCATCCCTGTCTAGTTTTGCTGCCCCCTAACCCACAAAGTCACTTTGTCTTTCCTCTGAGTTAATCCCTCTGATGTCATGGTTACGTAAATAACAACTGGTGCTTACATAGTGTTTGCTTATAGCAAACTAGGAGTTCAAATGCTACTGTCTGTAGACTTTATAGGAGTCACCAATACAGATGACAGTTGATTTATGTTCTTTTTATCTCTCATTATTTTGCCATAGGCAGTCTTCATTCACTTAGACACTATATACATTTTATAAATTACTGTTATTTCCTTTTGCTGCAAAAGCATAAAAATAAGATTATTTCTTCATACAGAAACCTGTCCGTTCCTTCAAATCTTTGTAAATATTGGCAAATAGCTCTCAGATGGGGTGGATGAGTAAGTTGAGCTGAGGGATGAGTGGGCAGAAGCGAAGTGTGGACTGGCCCACCCTAGTCCCCAGAAGGGACCTCTCATCCTTTCTGCTCTGCATCCCCGTCACTTCTGAAAGGATTAGGGCTAAGGGCCAGTAAGAGGTACTCATGAGAGTCCAGGGGGGTCTGTAACATTGCACGGAGGGTGGAGAGCAATGAGGAACCTGGAGAACTCCCAGACAGCACCCAACTATCCTGTGCTCTTCTCCATGGGCTGCGATTGGGCCTGGCCAGGGCAGGCAGCATGGCTGGATGAACTGTCCTGGGGGGACGTGGTTTAGATCACTCTTCCTTGTCACCAGTTGTCACAAGGGCTCTGCTGTAGGCATGCCAAGTCCCTTCATTCTGATTTCCATCGAAAAATGTGAGCAAGGGCTAGAATGGAAGTTTGGCCAGAGCTGTGTTGTGATGGAGACCTCAAGTTGTATAAGCATGAAGGGGTGGAATGGAGATCCTAGACACACCCCAGGTCAGAATGGGGGTGTCCTAGGCACAAGCTGAGAGCTGGTCTGTCAGAGAGGTCTGTGACACATTCAACTAGTCCAGGCAATAGGTATAAGCATGGCCCTAGAATGGCTATGTTCATGTATTGCCCTACGTGGTCAAGTTGGGAACAGCTCTTGAGGAAGTTCAGAAACCTGTGGGTTCCACTCAATAGAGGCACTTAACCAAGACAGAAGGGCTGCTCAGTGGATTTCTGTTGTCACTGCCACTGTACAGCTGTGTGTGTGTGTGTGTGTGTGTGTGTGTGTGTGTGTGTGTCTTACTCTTTGGGGGACCCAAATAAATACATGGAGACTTATTCTTACATATGAATGCCTGGCATTAACTTGACTTATTTCTAGCCAGCTTTATTGAATTATCAGTCTACCTTTTGCCTCTGTGCTTTTACTTTTCTCTAGTCTGTATACCTTTCTTTCTTTCTTACTCTGGCTGGGTGGCTGGATCTCCCAGCATCCTCCTCTCCTCCTTTTCTCTCTCCTCCATCTTCTCTTTTTACCCCCCCATTTATCCTGTCTACCTGCTAGCCCACCTATCCTTTCTCCTGTTTTGATATTGGCTGTTCAGTTCTTTATTAGACCATCAGATAGTTTAGACAGGCAGAGTGACACAGCTTCATAGAGTGAAACAAATGCAACATAAAGAATGTAACACATCTTCAACTAATATTCCACAACAGCGGTGACCACATGTACAGAACAGCCAGGACCAGGGGTCAGAGCAGGCTTGGCGGAGAGGCTGGGGGGCAGAGACAGCAAGTAAAGGCAGCTAGCTGCCTGGCCCTTGCCATCATCAGCATCTCACTGAACCTGAGACAAGGTTACACTCTGCAGGTAAGCAGAAGTTCTTCACCCATAGAGTGGTGGACACCTGCAGGCTAGTTCCCAGCAGGGCCTGATAGCCAGGAGGTCATCTACAACCAGGCATCCCAGAAGACGTGAGCAGATAACCTGCTACTCATAGCTTGTACAGGTCCAGTCCTAGCCTCCATGGCTGCATTTCCCTTGTCTGGAGCAGTCTCGTCTGATACTCCTCTCCAGTAAGTGCAGTAAGAAGTCCCAGGCTGTTCTTCTGCAGGCCTAGAGGGCCTTGAGACAGCAAGGCCTGCAGCTGTATCTCCACCAGCACAGCTGTCTGCTCAGCCCTCAGCTATTTTGATCTCTTTTCTATATGTTCTAAATCGTAAGCTTCTCTGGGCCTACTGAAGTGATAATTTTTGATTATAGCAAGGCGGCCACACCTTTAAAGAAACTGTCACCTTGAAAACCTAGAATTACAAACAGCAAAATTGATTTTTAAACTTTTCAATAAACTGGATGTGGTGGCACACTCCTATAATCCTCACATTTGGGAGGCAGAGACAGGTGGATCTTAATAAGGTCATCCTCAGCTATATAACCAGTTCAAGGCCAGCCTGAGACCTTATCCCTAAAAAGTAAATAAAATCTATCCAAAAATAGCATTATTTAATCCTATAGTAGAAACATATTATGATAACTGTATAGTCCCACAAAAGACCATCACTTGTGAGGCAAACCTGTCATTGATTTTAATTTTTACTTTCACATTTGCTACTTTGAGTGAGCACACCGAGAAGCTGCGTGACCTTACATTTCAGGTCCCATGTGACAGGACTTCTGAGGAGATGGGGAAGGACACAGTACTGAGATCCTCCTTGGAGAAAACTGCACTGGGGTGTCTTCCACCCCAAAGAAGCCTTTCCCTCTGCTGCCCTCGTCAGAAGGAAAGCTCTCTGTGTCCTGTCACATGCCTGACCCTGACCTTAGTCTCTTAGATAGGGAGAGTCTGAAGGGGTCAAGAGGTAGGGAGAGAGGTTTGACTCTTGAATTCATTTGCACCTGCACCATTGGGATTTGTTCATGAGAGTAAATTACAGGATTACAATACAGACAGAAATTAAGTCTTCGTAATCATGTAAATTGAAGGGCCCTGCATGTTCATGTGTTGGACCCATGGTCCTCTGTTGGTACCGCTATTTGGGAAGGTTGTGGAACCCTTAGGAGGTGGAATCTTGCTGGAAGAAGTGTGTGTGGGTGTGTGTGTGTGTGTGTGTGTGTGTGTGTGTGTGTGTGTGTGTGTGAGAGAGAGAGAGAGAGAGAGAGAGAGAGAGAGAGAGAGAGAGAGAGAGAAGTTGGAGTAGTGGGATCCCTGAGTCAGATTCCTGACCTCCAAGCCAGCAGGCCTCACTGCTATAATGCACTATGCCCCTTTGAAACTGTGAGCTGAAAAAAACCCTTCCTCCCAAACTTGCAATTTGATCTAATCATAGCCACTGAGGGTAACCATGTATCATAAATACACTTCTATGTATCTGGCAGTTGAAGCTTTGTTCAGCAACAACAAAAGTCAGTAAGTAGGGTGGTGGTTAGGGTTGTCAAGCTGATATAGTCCACAGCACCCTACTAGACTGCATTAACTGATGTGGAAAAACCCACCATTCCCTGTGGAAGATTCCTTGATGATCTAAAATGGAGGGAAGGAGCCAAGAAGCAGCAAGTACATCTCTCTTTCTATCTCCAGAAGGACATGGCGTTCAATGGCTTCAAGCTTCCACTGCCTTGACCTTGAGTTTCTAGAACAATCCTCCCTCCCTGAAGTCACTCTGTCAGTGGGGGTTTTGTCACAGCAACACAATATAAACTAAGACAGACGTGAAAGTGGAAACTTCCCTGCATCAGAAGAAAATCCCTAATGACTTCAAGAATGGTAGGTGGGATGGCTCGTGCCTCTAACCTTAGAAGGCTGAGGCAGGAGGGCTGGCATGAGTTTGGGGCCAGTTCGGGCTACTTAGTGAATATGAAGACATCCTGAGTTATGATGGAAGGTTCTGTCTTAAGAAAACAAAAAAATGGAAAATAGAATTGCAATATAAATTTTCTCACACTTGACAATATTTATCAAATGTTACAGCTGCAGGAAAAATACAAACAAAACCCAAGTGTGCCCTGAGGCAGAAATCATCTTAGGCAGTGTGGAGCCTCTGATAACAACAGGCAGAGGAAAGTGTGTGCTGTTTCAAAGACAATGAAAGTGTGCATGTTTTCATCATGCCAGAAAGATGTGGAAGGGCTGCTCCCAGGCAGGCCTGGGACCATCAGCTCGCTGCCTTCTGTTGCTGTCTAGAGTCCATAACACAAGGGAATGAATCCCATGGAATGAATCATTACTAACCTATGTATTTGCATTGAGAATCTAATGGAGTGGGACACAAAGTACCAAGAATTATTGCATTGTTTTGTCATCTGTGTATGTAATTGTATGTATGCACATATGTGGGAGTGTGTGCCCACACATACATGAGCATGCACATGGGATGGAGGTCCTCTTTCTCTATCATTCTATATCCTACATTTTGACTCAAGGTCCCTCACTGAACCCAAAGCTTGCCCAGGGACACCCCTCTTTCACTTCCCCAGTGCGGGATTCACAGGCAAGCCTGCACATCTGACTCCTTACATGGGGTTGGAGTTCTGAGTTTAGGTTTCTTGGTTGCTTGATAAGCACTTGAGACTTGTCTTGGTTCTTATGAGGTACTGTGAGTTAGAGAATGGGAGGCTCAGGCACATTCACAGAGGGTGCTGCACATGAGTCTGGGAGTAGCAGGGTAGCCAAAGGGAGGTATTTCTCTATTTTATTTACTTATTTATTTGGAATAGGGAGAACATGAGAATTATTGAAAGTAGAGAGAAGAGAGTCTGTGCAGAATAGTGATAAAGATAACAGGGAAGCCCCGTGAAGAGGATAGCCATGAGAAGAATCGTGTTGTAGGCTGGGGAGGAAGGTGGAGCGAGCCTGCATGGTGGGCAGGGCTATTGCCAGGAGGGAGAGAGAGCAGCGTCTATGGCAGTGGCCTGACCTCCTCAGTCTGCTGAGAAGAAAGCTCTAGCCCACAGGGGGAGTTCAGTGGCAGACTTGGGGATCATGGAGAGATTGGGAAGAACCACTGTGTGGACCACAGGTCCACCAGGAATGATTAAAGAACATTGCTGTGGGCCAGCTGAGGCTGAGTATTTCATTTGCAATGAAACTAATTTAAGAGTTGTTTGTTTTTATTACTTTCTCTAACAATGTGGCAGTTTGGCACAGAAGCAAAGAGGTTCAGTGTGGCTAGAATGGGTAGGTTTCAATGACTTTTTAAATTTTCTCTCTCTCTCTCTCTCTCTCTCTCTCTCTCTCTCTCTCTCTCTCTCTCTCTCTCTCTCTCTCGGTGTGTGTGTGTGTGTGTGTGTGTGTGTGTGTACATGTAAGCATGAGTGTGCCCATGCATGCAGTGCCCTCAGAGGCCAGAAGAGGGTTTTGGATCTTCTGAAGCTGGAGTTTCAGATGTCTGTGACCCACTAACTTAGAGTCTCCATCAGCACTGAGTCTCTTCACCACTGAGCTGTCTCTCCAGTCCCCTAAATAGCTTTGGACAAATTATAAGACACTATGGGCCCAATATTCTGTACTTCAGATGTTCTGCATGCAAGAGAAGCCAGCAGACTTCCTCAGATTTCTAACTCATTCTTGCTTCTCATGAATTATGTATTTTTTAGGCTGGAAAAACTAATAGTGTCCTTTTTGGAAGACCAAGATCCAGAGAGCAGACTAGAAGTTGGTGCCGATATGCGTAAAATCCATCACTGTTTTCATCATTTTAAGGTAAATTTCAATGTTTCCTCTGGTCTCAGCCATGTCCTGACATGCTCCAACTGCAATAAAACCTGTTTCTGTTGATCAGCTCTAGAAACATCAGGACCCAGCTTCACATGTGCAGAAAACAGCCTGTGTGTCCAACCAGGCTGTGACTATCACCAGGCAGCTACAAGGGCATTAAATATAGCTTTTTCTTAAATGAATCTGGCCACAGACTTCCAATTCCTTTGCCAGGAGTCTCTGTCTTATGCCCAGAATATGTCTATGTCAAAACACACAAATGTACACACACCAATGAACATGAAAAAACAGTTTCAAGATGATTGTGTCCATTTTTTTCAGGATTTTGATTTATCTGAATAGTTTCCTAATTTTCCTCAGCCTCCAATATTTTGAGTTTGTGATAAGGGGGTGGAAGTGTCACCAGCTTACACTAGTAATTTTCTACACTTTGCACCAATACTGGGAGATGATGGAGCATTTTGTACTTTTTGTTCTGTGGAGATATAAACAAACATACAGCAGGCCAAAGCACTAAGACCAAAGACAAGATTCTGCCAAGTCTATTTGAGTGAACCAGTGAGTTTATTGAGGTTACAGAACATGACCCTAAGGCACATGTGTCATTAAGAGTCCTACCCAGCATGTGTGATGACTCAGAAAACCTGCATAGGGTAGGCTCTTGCATCTTGCAGGCCACATTATAAGAACTCCCTCCTTTTGTGGTTGTTTACTGCTTGTTAACCCTGAAGGAAGGGCCTTGTGAACCTTGTAAGTTTCAGGAACTTCCTGTGCCTTGGAAGTTTTATTTATTTCTGCTTTGCTTCCTGAGTCATGGAGCCTCCCTCCTTACTCTAGGAGGAAATGTTTTAGAGTAAGTAGCTTCACAACAAGAAGGAGTCTAGAGGTGATACTATTTAAGGAGGATTTTTATCAGTTTGGAAGAGAGAGAGGCTAAGGGAGAGAAGAATGGGACAGGTTGGAAAGTAAAGGGAGAAAAACATATCTAGTCAATATAGTGGCAGCCTAAAAGGCAAGGGTAAGGACAGCCATGCATGCCCAGTGTATACTAGGAACAGCATAGCAACAGAGGAACTTGGAATGTGAGCATGCTCAGTAAGATCCTACCCCCAACTTGCAGAAGTTGTTGAATGACAAGAATACCATAAAGAATGCAATCTCCTCTGAAACTACACACCAAGAATGCCAAGAACCATTGAAAAATGAAGAACTTACAAAGCTTCGAGACCTTCTCAAGCAGAGGGACAATGAAATCAGTATCCTTTCTGGGGTGAGTGTGGTAAGAGACTCTCACTGTCCTGTTTTGGAATGGGGGGAACCATTGCCTCTCCCACCTGTAGTGCTGCTGCATGCCTCAGTGCCCCCCCCCACAATCTCAGCATGCTTCACACTCAAAAGTGTCACTTCTGAAAAGCTGAAGCAGACATCTGATTTTAGCATTTTAGCTTGGTTTTTGTTGTTATTGTTGTTTGTTTTAGGGAGTGTGTGTGTGTGTGTGTGTGTGTGTGTGTGTGTGTGGTGTTCACACATGTAGAGGTCAGAGGACAATCAGTTTTCTCTTTCTGCTACCTGAGACCTTGGAATCAAACTGAGATTGTCAAACTTGGTGGCAAGACTCTTTCCCAGCTAGCTGACCCTCTCTCAAGCCCTTGATGGAGTATTCTCCTAAAGAACACTTCAGCTCTTGCCTAGTACTATGCCATTTCTTAACACTAAATCTTTTTCAAATATATTTTGGTTGCTCTGTGGTGGGCTTTGTGTTTTGAGTCCAGAGCTAATAAGTTAGTTGGTTATCTTCAGCTAGCTGACCAGACACCATGCTGACCACAGCCTCACTGTGGCCCAGAATTTGTGGCTTGTGTGTGGGTGAAATTCAAAAGATGACTGAAAAAAAATGGTGTATGGTATTTAGTTTATGAAAAGCAGAAAGTTGGCTTAGATATAACTTTTTTATTTAAAAGCCAGATCTCTTGTCCTGAGTCCCACATACAAATGTTCCCAAATTAGGTAGTGAGCAAAGACTGAGTGCTCAGGACAGAGTTCTTCTTGGCTTCCAGAAGCAGCATCTTCTGGGTGCTGAAGGCAGTGCCCAGGTGCTGCCTCCCTGTGCAGACAGAACTGATCACTTCTGAAGAGTTTCAATTGGGCAGTTTAGGCCTCAGGCCTCTGGGACACTTCTTTAGTAGTGTTTCTTATTTTCATCTTTCAGTCTTCTTGTAAAAGATTTGACATTTTCATGACACTTAAGCCTTTAAACACAAGAAATTTTTTGCTAACCTTTATAAGCATATTTTAGCCATTTAAAAAATTACTCAGGCCCTTTAAGTACAGCTGTTGCGTAAAATGCATAAAAAGCCTCATATGCCCAGAGGCTGGGGAGATGGCTCAACAATCAGAAATGCATACTGATGAGAGGGAGCTAGAGATAAACCTGGGTTCAGTCCCCAAGATGGGGCTCAGGACCACAAATAAGTACATTATGCTATATGTTCATGTTTTATATATTTTTTAATATGTAGAGGAGCTAGAAAAAATGTCTCAGCAGTTGAGAACACTTGCTACTTTTCTAGGGGGGTCCAAGTTTATTTCCCAACACTCATGACCAAGTACCCACACTAAAAGTGATACAGTTAGCATAGCTCCAATTCCAGGGATCTGATGCCTTCTTCACGACTTTGCATACACCAGCACTCACACACATACACACACACCACACACATACACACCATACTCATACATATACACGCACACAGAGAGAGAAGCTTACATACACACATATAATCCACGCAAAGGAAAACCAATGCTAAAGAGATAGAAAATAAGTCCAAACAGAGTAGACAAACTGCCTCATTAGCTTTGGTCTCTAATTTTAGTTGAGTCTTAGCAGACCCCATTGTCAGAGACAAGTCAATTTTAGCCATTCTATTATCCAGCCAACAGCAGTAAGTCCAACTGTGAATTACACCCCCACGCAAGCCCTTGTCTCTGAGTGCTGCCCACAGTGCTGTCACGCCTGCATTCCTTCCCTCTCTTTTACCCCATCCATCTCCAGAATGGCCTCAGACCTGGCCCTGGCCCCAGTCTGTGTTCTGTTTCTTTTCTTGGCCTTGATCCTAGACTGGGATCTTCCCCTAAATACTCCTACCAACCCCTCAATACTCATCACAGCTTATGAACATCGATGCATTGAGGAGGAATGGAATGAGATGTGACAGAGAGGGACCAGTTCAGACTGGCTTGCATGTGTTTATAGAAGAGCGAGAGCGAATGAGAGGTATGTATGTGCCCACCCCACACCAGCTTCACTGTGCCCAATCCTGTAGACTGAACAGTCACATGGGTGACACCAGGTGCTTCACACTGAGAATACGTCATGTTAGGTTCCTTCCCTCTGAGCCTTAGATTCAGAATGGTGATGTGAAAGGAGAGCATGACCAGCAAAGGGGCTCAGTGGGTGAAACCACCTTCTGCGAAGCCAGACATCATGAGTTCAGTACTAGGAACCCACATAGTGGGAAGCAAAAACAGAGATACACAGATGCTGTAATCACCTCTGGAAAGGACATTTTAATGAGGCAAGAAGGAAGGAAAGCCACATTGGGTATGCAAATGGAGAAGCTGATTGGCCATGCAGAAATTGACAAATGGACATTAAACTTGGGGGGGGGGACTATGAAAGCCAGATTGTTTCCATGTCACATGCTTACATATTCACATGTTTACATATGTAAACCAAGCTCATTCCCCTCTGTTCTGAGTAGCAGTCTTCTCCCTTGTACTTTTCCTGTGTTTCAAAGCTGTGTGTGAATGCACATGTGCACGCATGCTCTCCTGCATGCCAAAGGTTGATATTGGGTGTCTTCCTCAGTCATGCTCCACCTTGTATTTTGAGACTGAAGAGACTGAAGATTGCCAGTTTGCCTGGTCACAGTGGCCAGAAAGCCTCAGGCATGGGCCTTTTTCTATCCCCATTCCCTGGTGGCAAGCATCTCCAACCTCTGTGCCTAGCCTTTGGCATGGCTCCTGAAAAGAAAACAGGGTCTTGTGTACCCCAGGATTACCCCAAAGTCATTCAGTTGACACAAAGATGGTCTTGAATCTCTGGTCCTCTGTCTACCACAGAGTGTTGGCATTCTAGGCACGTGTTATACCACCTGGCTTCATGAGGTAGGTGCTCAGATGTGGGGTTGTACATGCTGGGCAAACACTCCACCAAAATACCTACACCCCAAGGCTTCCATTTCTACTTTTTCATACAAATGCTGCCCAGCATTTTAAAGGTCTTTCAGTTTGATGGTTTACATTGTGCCACCATGAAAGGCTGACTTCCTCCTAAGCTTCCCACAGCTACACATGTAAATTCAAGGAGTCGCTGTCTTCCTGTTGCCAGTCCGCACCAAAGTGAACTAGTTGTAATTATTTGGTTGCAGGATAATAATTTCTTTTTGAATTTTTGTCTGATCATTGATCATCTCTCAGGAGACAATAAATCCTTAAATCAGATTTCAGATATCTTGGTCAACATGTTAAAAAAGGAAAAGAAGAAATCTCAGGATGCTCTCCACTTATCAAACATGGAGAAGAATGAAACCGGGCTACCTGAGAATTCACCCTTTATGCCTAACAGCCCCGCAGCTCAGAGCACCTCAGTCTCCTCAGCCCTGAGCCAGGCCCCGGACCTCAACATCTGCAGGCACAGATCTAGTCTGCTCCACAAAAAAACAGGTGGGTTGACTACATTTTCAACATTCTTCATGACCTGTGATGGAATTCCACAAAACATCCTATGGTCTCAACTGTGCAAAGAACAAATTTCTGGTGATGTGTTTGTTAGAATTATTTTTTTTTTCAAGTGAAATACCTGTTTCCTAAACTATGAGTGAGTGGGGGAGAATCCATCAAGTATCTTGTGACGGCAGTGGATGTGGGTGAGATGGTTCGGGGCACAAGTAAGACTGTCAACTTCGGAGAAGGGGAAAAGATGGATTGTGTGTTTCTGTTCATGTCACCTTGCCTCAGCTAGCTCTTCCACAACACTGTAGCATGGATTCCACACCTCGGGAAACAATGTGCTTATAATGTGGGCACAGAAGAACAGTAGGAACTGCTGATTCCTTTCTGACACCGATTTCTACACAGTCCTGCTAGCAGAGATTGCAGCCGGGTGAGATAAAATGGGGGCAGGACCCGGACTGGTGAATTCTTTCATTGACCAATCCCTTCTGCACATATTTATGGAGCATATACTTTATGAAGTTATTGCATTTAATGTATTTATGTGTATAATCATATATATGGACATGTGTGCTATAGCACACATGGCGCTGGGGGTCACAAAACAACTGTTGAGGTCCAGGATCTCTCCTAGGACCACTTAGCCCCTGTGACGGAACTGAGTGACCTGCCAGCTCCTTCCTCTGCTTGGCCATCCTGCTGAGCCAAGCACATACTTTGTTGTAAGCACAGTAATATTTACTATTGTATAAGCTAGGTTTTCACCACCCTTGTATATACCAGGTACTAGACTAAGTCTCACCTTGAATTAACTCATTTAATCATCCTGTGGCTTAGGGTTTGCCTTTTCCCCCAGATTGCAGATAAGGACAGGCATAGATGAACACAAATTTACTTTAGAATAATTACAGGCCAACAGAGCAGAGTCACTGAGGGAACACGTATGAGGACCAAGTCAGAGAAACCCAGAAAGATCCAGAGGGCTTGCAAGGGTCAGGTGTAGGCCAGGAGAATAATCCAGTGAGAGGGAATTCATTGTTTGGCTATTTGCCAAGCTCTCCTGTGGGAGCCTGGACATGGGATGGGCAGATGTGCCTGGCATGGTCAGAATGGACTGCCATAATGGAAGGCACTGAGACCCATGGCCAATTTAAACCTCCTGAGTCTAGGCCAGAGCCTGGAGGCACTAAGAAAGGGACAGGAAGCCTGGGTGTTAAGGTGGCGCGCATGGGACTTAGTAGCACATAGGCTGTGGAAATCGGGGTGAGATGGACCCCCATGTGTCCGAGTGGCTGGCAATGATCTCTACAGATGCGAGACATAAGAACTGATGGCAGCTTTGAGCATTATGAATTGATCAGCACCTCCACTGCTGCAGCCCAAAAATAATTTTCAAAGCAAGGCACTGTCACTTGCTTGCTGTGTATTTTGAGCCACAGGACATTAGGAAGCCATGGTGGGGGGAGGGGGCGTATCTGTCTAACCTTATCCTGGTCTCTCTCCTACTTACCTCTCTCCTCCAAGGCCATGGAATCCAGAACCCCCTTTACAAATTCCAGTCATGACCCTTAGAAATAGTTCCTCAGTTAGCCGTGTAATAGCTGACCGTAACTTGGTCACATATCGATAAAGCTGTTCTGAGGCTACACACAAAAGTAACCACTTTCCCTAGGTCTTTATGTCTAGCTCTTTCTTCTGAAGACTCCTTTACTGCATAAAAGTTGACTGAAATAAATGTGTTATGCCTCTCTCGCACACTCTAATTTATCTTTTATTATCAGGAGTCACTGCTGACCTGGATGGCAGGTGAGGAAGGGTGTCCTCACCCACCTACCCTATACTACTTAAATTAAAGGTTATTTTTCAGTGCCCCTGGTGGGACAGCTTGGCTCATAGTGGATGATGAAGCTCTGATATCTGAACTGTTGTGTATCTGCAAAACTGGCCATAGATTGACCGTCCAACACTAGCTGTGGGCCAGACTTGTGGGATGTCTGTCTTTTCTTTCTGCACCATCTCCCTTCTCTGGATGCTCCTCCCTTCCCTCATAATTACAGTCGTCTTGTCCAGGGCCGCTCCCTCCCTTGATCTTGCCATTGAGATGGACCACAGTCTCATGTGGGGACAAATCTAGTTTACTTGAATTGAAAATTGCTGAAAAAAACTCACAGCAGTTGTTTCCAGGGTCCAAGAACAAATGAGGTCAAAGCTTTAAGGAAGGGCTTCCCATCTGAAAGTGCTTTGGAGCTGTCTTAACTGCTATTGGCTGGAGTTCTAGGAGAACTGTAAATGGGAGTCAGCCTCCAAATGGACTGATAATGATCTACCATTTGGGGAAGGGTTTGGAGGGGAATCGACTTTATTGTCTGGCAGAGACTACAAATAGGAATGAAAATTGTGCACAAATCAGAGCCATGGAGCACCAGGTAATGGGATCCTTGATTATGTTTCAGATCCTGGGAGCCGATTAGACATTTACAGCCACAGTGCCTTATGTATGAAAACCTTATGTAAACTAAAGGAAATTCAAAAAAATCAATAAGCTTGCTGCTTTGGAAATTCTTCTTTCTTGGGAAGGTGTTCTTGTTTCTTACCATGCAGAGCTGTTTCTAGTGCAGATCAGGTCAAACTGACCGCCTCTGAGACTATGGTAAAAGTGTGCCCCTTTCTTACTCTCCCCTCTGATTTATGCACAATGAACACCTTTGAATCAGAAAGTGGGGCTGAGTTTATGACTCACTGGAGAGCTGTCCAAGCTGCTGGCCAGGTGGAAGAGAGGCAAGCTTTGGGGTTTTCAGTTGTTGATTCAGAGACTAGATGTCTATTGTGGTTTCTTTGGAAAGATGGGAGGGATTGTTCAGACTCAGCTTGGAAAGCCACTCTGCTCTTTTGCAGGGCTGTGGCTCTGTTGGTAGTGCGATTGCCTAACATGCACAGAGCCCTGGTTTCCATCTGCAGCACTTCATAAAACCAGTTGTTTGGGGTAAGGGCTAAAGAGACAGCTCAGTGGATAAGAACTTGTACTGGTCTTCCAGAAGATCCAGGTTCTATTCCTAGCACTCACCAGGCAACTCACAAGTCTGAAACTCCAGCAGAAATCCAGACATAGCAGCATGCATCTGTTATCCCAGCACTGGTGGGCAGAGGCAAGTGGAACCCAGAAGTTCACTGGACAGCCAGCCTCGCTGAATGAGTGAGCTGTAGGTTCAGCAAAAAATTCTGTCTCAAATAGTAAGCACAATATAACAACAATAATAAGGTGGAGTTGCTGGAGAGATGGCTCAGTATTCAGCATGTAGTATTCTTGCAGAGGACCCAGGTTTGGTTCACAGAACCCATGTTGAGTGGCTTATAAGCCCAGTTTCAGGTGATTTAATACTTTCTTCTGGTCTGTGGGTTATGTGCGCGCGCGTGCGCGCGCACACACACACACACACACACACACACACACACACACATACAGAGGCACGCATGCATGCACGTACAGAAAACGGGTTGCTCTCTTGAGACCAAAGCCTTACTGTTCATCAGTCTGGCTGCACATTGTCCTCCACTAAGTTAGAAAAAAAAAAGATTCAGGAGACTAATGAGGGCAAAACCCACTTTTATGCTAACCAGAGAAAATGCGCTTTTGCAGAGCACGGGCCTGTTCAGTCTAGGATTACTCTGCACGGTTCCTTGGGAAAAAAATGCATCTTTCAACCAATTATTTAAGGACATATAGAAAAGATGAATAAATGAGACCTGAGAATGAGAGCCAGAGGGATAAAGAAAGATGTGGGAATGTCAAGCACACAGCCATCTGCTCACACGTCCTGGCATCCCCAGACTTTCACCTAGGAGTCTTTGTGATCCCAGCGAGGGCCTCAAACTAGTAATGAGCACTTTCTGTTGCTTTTTTTTCCCTGAAAGAAGCACTTTGACCTTTGGTTGGAATGAATTTCTGATGTTTGGATAGCTGTGGTGGACAGCGTGAGCTCTTGTATACTCTGGCCTAGTCAGCTTCAGCCTACTTGACACAAAGAAGAACCTATCACCATCAGATTGGCCTGTAAGCAAGCCTGTAGACATTTTATTGATTAATGATTGATGGCAGAGGGCCCTGTCATTGTGGGTGGGCTCAGCACCTGCATATTTGCTGCTGAGTTCTCTAAGAAAGCAGGCTGAGCAAGCCAGGAGGAGCAAGCCAGTAAGCAGCACTCCTCTGTTGCCTATATCAGCTCCTGACTCCAGGTTCCTGCCCTGTTTGAGTTCCTGTCTTGGCTTCTTGTGATGATGATCTGTGATGTGGAAGTGTGAGTCAAATAAATCCCTTCCTTCTTCAGATGCTTCTGGTCACAGTCCTTATCAAAGAAATAGAAAAACAAAGCAAGCCCTGTCTGTCTATATCTCTCTATTTCTATTTATCTTTCTGTATCTGTGTCTACCTACTTCTATTGGCCTACCTTCTCTATTGTCCATCTGTCTGTCTACCTATCTATCTACCAGCTGATTGGTTTAAAATCACCGTGGTGTACACCTGTGGTATGTTCAGTGTAGTTGGAGGGATACATACGTGAATGGAGCTGCTATTCTATGAAGTGAAACTTCAAGAAAAAGGCCCTACATAGTTCCTCAGAAAGTAGTTCAGGGCTGGGTAGATGGTTCTTTTGGTAAAGTACTTAAAAAAAAAAAAAAAAAAAAAAAAAAAAAAAAAAAAAAAAAAAAAAAAAAAAAAAAAAAAAAAAAAAAAAAAAAAAAAAAAAAAAAAAAAAAAAAGCTATGCATTACACTGCCCACTCATAATCTCAGTACCGGGGAGGAAAGGGAGCATCCAGCAGCTATCTGAGGGATGAGCTTATTTCTGCAATGATGGCAATAGCTTTGTAGCTTCCGTTCCTAAACTAGAACTTCACAAAACTGCTATCATGTCCCCTAAATTGCTCTATCTGCCGAGTGGCCTCCTTAGCGGCCCCTGGAGGTGACATACAGATACTACAGCAGGAGAAAATGAGAAGCAAGTATTTCTTCCAGGCTCTGTGGTGTTGATCAGGTCAGGAACTTAGGCATTCTAGCCAACAGTTCTCCTTCTGTCCCTTCCCTCTGAGGGGAGGTCCTAAAAGCCCATCCCCTGACCATTGACGATAACTACACCAAACACCAGCACCTGGCTTCCTCTGGATTTGGAGGAATCCTTCAACATCCCCTTTATCTAATTCTCTGGGATTTACACTAACAGACTTGCAAAAGCTTTTGTTGGTTGATCTGTGTTTTGGAAACCAAGAGACAGATCCTAACTTAGTTTCCAGAATAAGATGTGATATTTATAAAACATCTCTCAACTCAGCCAGTCATGGTGGCTCATGCCTTTAATCCCAGCCTCAGGAAACAGAGGCAGATGGATCTCTTTGAGTTGGAGGCCAGCCTGATCTACAAAGAGAGTTCCAGGCCATCCAGGACTACACAATGAGACTGTCTTTAAAAAAAAAAAAAAAACTACAAAGAAAACAATAAACCGTCTTTCACTTGCTCTGACATCACAAGCAGTATTTGTCAGCCTGTGCCTAAGATAGTCAGGCAGGTCCAGCAGGCTTTCACTCTTAGAGTTCTGCTTTGTTTACCACTCAGGTGCATGCTCACGAATGACCTTTCTCCACTCTGTGTGTGGAGTGTCACTGTCCAGGCAGCCCTCAGTTTCTGTCACACTGCTTTTGTACTTTCTGATAGTCAACAATGGAACCTTGGTGAAGCTATGCTTCTGTGTCTGTGATACTCTTGGCTTGTGGTTATTTTGTGTACCACTGCTTGGGGCTCCATGACCATGTTTGCCTAGCATGTACAATGCCCTGGATTCAACTCCTGGAACCAAATAAAATGACCTGTTCCAGAGAAGAAATCGGGCGTCTGTGCAGTTGGATTGTGTGCAGATCTCTGTGGGTTTCTTTGTTGGACAGTGGTGAGACTTGCTCCTCACATCGTGTTAGTACCAAGTGCTACAACTCCTGGGCTCCCCGCTTCCTCCACTTCTAGCTCAGCACAATTCTCATTTTCAGAAACACAAAAAACAAAACAAAACAAAAGACAGACAGATTCTAGAGAGTAACACTTTTCAAAGTTTTCTCTTTAAGTATTTGGCCACTTCCCCTGCGTTACATGCTACATATACTCTATAGCACACTGGGAAAGCATGCAGTGTGCTGTTTGCTAAATATAACACTTTCCTCTACACATCTGTTTATGCAGATTCATAAACTGAGGGTCTGCATCCAGGCTCTGCTAGACCCAAAGGAACCAGTCCTAAACTGTCCAATCAGTCTAACTCTGGTATTGGCTTAATCGGCATGATGGACTCCCTATCATGTGAGGGTCCTTTTAGAGCTAGGCCTTTTACTATTAAAATTTTTGTCAGTAAATTTAATAGCCAATGATATTACTGATGTCATGACTGATTGTGCATCCCACTCCACTGGAAGTTTTTCAGGTGCCTAGAAATATTCCAAGTTTCCAAAGCTGACAAGCAAAATATAAGTATTATTTGCATACTGTATTCCATGGAAATAGCTTCTGTGCTAATAACTAAGCATGCAATTGGGATAGACAAGGGGTACTTAAGAACTTCCTGAGGCAGACAGAGTTGCTCCCAGAGCCAAGGTCTGGGTATGATGTCAAATGCCTTAAAGAAGTTAACAGATATAGTAAAAGTACACACACACACACACACACACACACACACACACACACACAGTGGTTTGGCCATTTTCACTCCAGATGAAAACCAATTCAAAGCTGAGTCTTTGGGGCATGAGGTGCCTTTCTGTATTTATGCCCACAAGACATTTGCATATCTCTTTTTTAGAAGTTTCCTATACTTTCTAAAAGAATTTTTAGAACTGGGGTTTTTGTGCATGCCTGTGTGTGGATATCTGCATATGAGTAAAAAAGTCTGAGGATGCAGGCTGTCCAACCCTCAGGAGCTGGAGTTCCAAGCAGTTGTGAGCTATCTGATGTGGGTGCTGGGAATCAAACTCATGTCCTCTGCAAGAGCAGTAGGTGCCAATCCATTTATCCTGCTCCAGGGTTTCATTTCCATAAATGCTAAAATTTAGCTTTTGAACAAAATGTTAATGATATTTTGTGAGACTGTACTGGCCTCACCCACAAATTCAACCAACGAGGTGATAGAGAGTGGCTTTCTGGAGCCATTTGGAGAGGTGCACATAACAATGTCCTTCACCCTTCATAGCCACTTACCATAAAGTAACATAATTGATGTATAATCTCTGCCTACATTTTGATCATATGAATGTTATTCCTTTTATTCATATTAATTTGTATTAGTGTTTACAAGTTAACACCTAAGCAATTCTTTTCATAAGGCTGTACAAATATTTCAGGTCCTGTGTCCCACATACTACTTCCTCTATTTGACAGTAAAAGTCTTCATTTTATTTTACAATCTTGACATAACCTGAGGAGGAGCAAGCTTAGCTATTAGCCTGCAATGCCTGTCACTGAGATAACAGCATGGCTAAATCACTCAGTCACAGCTGTGCAAGAATCCCACAGACACACCATGCACACAACACTTCCCACATGTACACACCAGTTCTCCCCGTTGGCTGTGTCTTTCTCCAGCATCCTGTCCTCTTCTGGTCTTCCTGGTGTACATGAAATTAAACACATGTCTTGCTGTACTTCTGATGCAGACTATGTGAAAGATAGATTTGCCAGTTCATAGGTTACAGTCCAAGTCTTTCAACTCCTTCAAGTTTCTCAGGCCTTGGCTGTACAAATCTTTCTCTTGTCTCCTGTGGTCTCCATGATGTCTCTTACCCAGTGGGCCCACTGGCATGGCTATTGGAACACATGAGATGCTGGGAAAGTACCAATTTATCTAAGGTGAGTTCTTTGTGATTCTCCTCACCTAGGCTTGGGATAGCTTTCTGATAATGTCCTACAGGGCAAGAAATGTAATTTAGCAGCCTATTGCTCTCTCTGAATTCATCAGACTCTGTTAAATTTAATGTGTCAGCTTGGATAGACAGCAGACAGACCCTTTTCCAATCTTCCTGAGCAGAAGTAAAACCCTAATTGATTATCATATCCATTTGATAACTCCACTTTAATTACACATTCAGCATGAAGTCATCAGTTCTTGCCATTAGCAAATGGAACCCGTAGGAGCTCATTATCTCCATGGTCATGGCTTCAATGCTCAATTTGCCATTTCTGTGAGGTAGCTTTGTTCTGCAGAAGACTGACACCAGGATTGAGACCCTATTTTTCACTACAAAGAAGCAGTTGATTTTGCCTGAATATTATGTGATGTGTTCAAAAGAAGGTATTCTCATCAGCCTATGTTCCCCACCAGCACCAAAAGTGCTGGGTCATTGTGGTTGTTTAAATGACAAACAACCCCATAGGCTCAGATACTTGAACACTGGGTTGCCAGTTGGTGGCGCTCTTTGGGGAGGCTTCAGAAACACAGCCCTGCTGAAGGAAGTCTGTCACTAGAAAGAAGCAGGGTTTGAGACTTCATAGCCCTGCCTTGCTTCCAGCTGACCTCTCTCCTTCAAGCTTGTAGTTGGAAACGTAGGCTCTCCGCTTCCTGCTCTGGCCACTGTGCCTGCCTGCCTGCCTGCCTGCCTGCCTGCCTGCCTGCCTGCCATGGCTCCTCCCCAGAATGGACTCACCCTCTGAAACCATAAGCTCACCTAGACTCCTCCTTCTGTAAGCTGCCTAAGGAAATAATGTGAGTGCTCCTGAGCACCCAACATTGCCCTCTCCCTCCCATACTTTCCCAGCTCTCTGACCCAATCCAAACCCTATTGCAAGGGCTACAGATTCTCTGCCCAAAATAGCCATCTTTTTCCCGACATCAACTCCTGGCAAAGAGTAAGCAAGCTGGGTTTTAGGCCTGGCTTTTGTAATCCCAGCACTTGGGAAGTGTCACAATTTGGGGGTCAGCTGGGGCTACAGAGTGAGTTCCAGACCAGCCTGAGCTACATCGAGAACCCGTCTCCAAGACAAAATGAAACACAAATATTCAAGGTGGAGGCACCATCAATCTGACCAGCTTAATCTCAGCTATTAATGGAAATCATATGAGGATATGTAGGTGGGGCGCATTTCCATAGGGCAGTGTGTTTTCTAGTCAGTTGGCAAGCAGGAGTGCCGTCCAGTGAGAGGACATGGATACTGTGGGACAGGAGGAAGAGGAGGAGGAGGGGGAGGAAGAGGAGGA